>APFE030231042.1:31302-47384 GCA_000404065.3 Pinus taeda
ACTTTGGGGAACCCAAAGCTTTCCAAGTCAAAGAGGATATAATACTTACAGAGGATCCTTCATCCACCATACATCGATAGACATTTGTGGAATTAACTCTGACCTTTATTTGGAAAGGTGCAGTGAAGGAAGACAAGGCTCGACAAGACTATCCCAATCAAAGTAGACACTCCTAGAACTTGGAGGGGGAACATTCAAAGAAACTAGAATGCCCCCTATACCAGAAGACTCTGTACTAGAGATCAAATAGAATCTTTTGTTAGGCACTTCACCCCCCAAAAGAGGAGTGTAATCAGCCATATATTGCACTAGCTCAACCACGTTATTGACCAATGGTTGATGGGACTATTGGGAAACCATATCAGATCAAGGAGTAGAAGAACTTTCAGACTTGGACCATATCCTTTGTACCTCTATAATACTAGGGCACAAATGAGTAAGATGGTCTCCCTTGCATATCTTACAAAGGAACTTAGGTTTAAAACCCTATTTTTTAGTGCAAAAAATTTTCAAAATGTAAACATTTCTCCAAATTTCTTGAAATTTGGACTGAAGGTGCCTCATCAAGTATCATGATCAGCCAAAGAGGCTTCAGCCAAGATTCAGAGTCTATCCTCCCTTTTTCAATGTTTTAGTGTCCTCCTGGTGCATGCAGTTTCAGTGGTGGAAATAATTGTCTTGTTCATATGATATGTCGGTATCCATCTCCATGGTGCTGCAAGGTGTATGTCTAGTGTATGTTTGGTTTGTTGAAAATGAGAAATGAGAAATTGGTGTCTTTATCTCCAATTTCCAACTATGTGCCAAATGTGTGCCAAAGGGAAAAGACTATGGGAGAAATAGGACAGTGGGAACAAAGGACTGTAACCAAGTGAAATTTGCCCTTTTAAAACTTCTGATTTGTTAAATGTGGAGACAATGGGACAGTCACTTGATTGTTTGGGGTTTAGGGCTTTTACAAATGCGATGGGGAATTAGGGAATGACTTAGGTGTTTTGTATATGAACTAGGATTTGGGATTTTGGGAAATAGGAATTGGGGGTATGATTTTGGAGAATAGGGAAAACAAGGGAAATATGGAATGAGGAAGTGATGAGGTGAGGATATGTTTGGAGGCAAATAGTTAATATAAAACCCTAGCAGCAATATCCTTTGGAAAAGATGAAACAATGATAGTACATGGATTTTACACATGCACATAAATGTGCTCTCATCAATACATGCCCAAAACATGAAATTTCATGAGTACATGGCAACCATGAGCATCAACATATGCTCCATGTGGCAACAATAGTAAAAAGGTAATACATGGCATATCCATCAAGTGCAAGGCCTCCACGAGCTATGACATAAGCTCTCAAAATGTAGCAACAACAAATAGAGGTACTAACATCATCTTATGCTAGTACATGGCCACTCAACACCTTGGCCATCTGCATCCCATCAATGAACATCCTACAATAAAGTCATAATAACCTAGCATCCATCATGCTCCATATGTGCATCATCATCAAAATCAATTGGTAGTAGCAATATGTCATAATAGGGTTTGCTTCCCTTTGAACACTCACCATGCCAAAAGAACCATCAAACAAACACCAACATGGGATAAAAACAATGATGGAGGCTCTACCTACTTGTCACAAGACCGATACATGCGTTTTTGGGCGATTTGAATTTTTTGAGAAAATTTGGCTTGGTAGCTCTATGTGCCGTGCCTCAAGCCCAATGTTCCGCGCCTTCCCTATGTGCCGCACCAGTGTATTTTTGCACTGAGAAATGCAGCCCAATGCGTCGTGCCTTCCCTATGCGCCGCGCCACCACCCAGTGCATAGCACTTTTTTCAGAAGACTTTTGGAGGCCTTCTCGGTGTCCAAATTGGGCACAGGATAGTTCGTTGGAAAGGTCTTTGACTCTACTTTCCAACGCAACTAGAATGTTTCAATTTGGAGTTAATTTTCCTTGTAAAAAATCAAATCTCCCAAGATTGGTCAAAATGTGCCAAATGAGGCTGCCTAAAGGCAGAGTGTTGTTGCAATCAACTTTTGAAGGTCTTCCTCAACTCCAAATTGAGCTCATGATAGCTCATTGGAAATATTTTTGTGTCTAGTTATAATTTTACTAATTAAAAAATTCATTTTTCCAACCAATCTAGGTGAAAACTTGATTATCCCAAGGTCACTTCAGAGGTGCATTCAATTCTCCTGAGGCAATGGTATTTTTGACATTTCTCTAAAACCATGACACCTGTATAAAAAGTGAAGGGGGTTTTTCTTCATTGGACTATTTTGGACAAAAAACTCTCTCTGTTTTCCTAAATTCATCTTTTATTGCTCAGAAACATCATTTGAGTGAAACCTATCTCGATGTGTGGAACAAGGGATTTGTCGAAATGAATCAAAATGAAGGGGATAAGGGGCTTCTAAATTCTTGAGAAAATTTTGGGAGGTGGGGAGGGATGTTAGGAAGTAAGGGGAAAGTTGAATTTCAAATATTGAGTGAGGGGAAGGGGTCCAAAAAGCCAGAACACAAGCCTAGCCTTGAAAATTGTCAAGTTGTAGCAAGAAACTAGGGTTTGTGCAAAAATGTGGAATTCGGGGCATCTCAGTGATGGGAAGTGTTTAATAATGTACATGAAGGATAGGGGAAGGTGTATGAACATCCAGATACAAGTTTTTCTAATGATTTGACCATCCAAGAGAAATTACCTTCAAAACCCTAGGAGAGGGAAATGAACTTTACCTAGGCGCAACTGGAGCATGAACAAGGTGTAAAATGACCCAGTGGAACTTGACATGATGATGACAACCCTCTAAATGATGATACACTCAGCTGAATGGTGACATGGACCGACATTTGGAACTTTGAAAAGAGTGAAAACAAACCCTATACCTAATACTTAGTGACCAAATTTTGCTTGAAAACTCACTGAAATGACAAAATTTGACCTTGACACCTTAAAATCACTTTGTAAGAGCAAGTTTGATCACTGGAGGAAGGCTGCAAATACTGACACTAACAACGGGTATGCCTCAAACCCTGTATGACCCCCCCTGCCCCCCGCTACACAATCGACGCAACAAAGGGGGGCTGCCACCCCTCCCCTCTAACCCCTTGGTTAACTACGTGGGCTAATTGTGGAAAGAATATAACACAACCCAACACTCGAACCATCTTGTAGGCATCATTCTCGAAAATTGTTTTGACACCTTCATTATCCATTTTTCTTACAGAAATTAGATTTATGGTTAATGCATGCATGTGAAAAACACCAAGAAGTGTTCTAACCCTTCGACCTTGCAACTTCATCTTGACTTTTCCTTGTCCTATGATTATGGTATTCTTGTCATCCCCTAGGAAGACATCACCATCATATTTCTCATACTAACAGAACCACTCCCTATGGGGATTCATTTGAAAGGATTCACCTAAGTCAATCAACTATACCTCATGACCTATTTGTGTAATTGAATAAGAAGCCAAGTACACATCCCCACCTTCATTTGAGGTAGTTTTCACCTCTACAGAAGGAGCATCGTCAGATCCCTTTCCTTTCTCATGAGTTTTAGATATACAATCCTTTTTGTATTGCCCCTCTTTTCCACATTTCCAGCATACCTTTACATATTTTCCTATATATTTAGATCTCCCATTTTAGGACTTATTTATGTTTCTATTTTGAGATCATTCTCTTATAGATAAGGCATCTCCATTCTGGCTCTCCTTATTTTTTTGTCGCATTTCCTCTGACAACAAGGATGAGTTTATTCATCAAACTTCAAAGTATTTTTATTGCTACCTATAGCAACAACCAAGTTATCACATAAGTTTGTGTAACACGCTCCTCCCATATCTACCCAAGCAACCGACCAACCAGAGAAAACATGCGACAAGAGGCCACTATGGATAAAATTCAACCTCCTTGGTGACTTTAAGTAAATGGAATCAAAAAAGAAATTAATTGAACAAGATCATAACCAAAACCCATTAGCCATGACAGGTGTTTCGTCAAACATATCATCAATATATAATCTACAGTTGTAAATAATAGAATGAAGTGTAGGGATCTCATACTTATCTAAGAATCGCTATGAACCATTGTTCCCTCATGCAATTTGTTGCATTATCCTCCATTAAGTCATAGACACATTATCCATTCACATATAAGTAAAAATGTGTTGAGAGCCATATATAGTTGTTGTCATAAAATGTGTATATAACCCACATAATAGGAACAAAAATACAATGAACATATCAACCATCAAATCCATAAATATATTAGTACCTTTGCACATGAAAATCAATGGAATAGATTTTTTGTTAATGAATGCAATGAACCAACCAGAGATGGGACTACCACGTTCCACCTGACCATAGAATGGTTGATCCAAATCTCTCTTCAGTCATTCACCCCCGTGCCATATTCTAAGCATGAATGTGGGATCTCATTGAACACATCTATCAAAACTCATTCAAGGTTTCCAAAGGCCATCCACCTCAACCCATGAAACAGTGATTCCACCTCATGGTTGTACATCACCAAAAAACAAAACCATCATCAAATTGGTCTCCATCCAAGCCTTCCTGGGCTTCTAGAGTGTTTGTCCAACCAAGGCTTCCAGACCTAGTAACTCAACCCACAGCATATAAAGGGCTTCCAGAGTGTTTGTACAACCAAGGATTCCAAGACTAGTAACTCAACACACCAAGGGCTTCCAGAGTGTTTGTCCAACTAGGGCTTCCAGGACTAGTAAGTCAACCCAAGCTGTTATAAGGCTTCCAGAGCATTTGTTTAAGCAGGGCTTCCAGGACTAATAATTCAACCCAAGCTAAGGAAACATGAGAACCAACCAAAACAAAACAATGAAAGTAAATCCACAATCACAATGGCTATCCAGGAAATGGCAAGGCTTGGCAATCCACTATCGATCCAGGAAATCCTCTATGCCAATGAGAGATCACAACCAAGAAACCACATGTATGTGCCATGCATGCGAATATAGTGAAGAAATCATACATGAAACTCGATACCTGCAAGAAAATTTGATGTAGCTACTGATGTTGATGCCTTCTTGTGCTTTCCTGCTCTTCCTTTGCCTTCTTTCTCCAAGAATCCAAGTATGCCACACCCACCAAGAATGCTCCAAGCAACCTCTAAGTCTCCAAGAGTTTGAGAGAGAGAGAGAGAGAATAATGAGAGATCTCCAAAACTGAACTGAAAAAAAGGTTCACTTTAAGAGGAAGAAGCTTGCCAATTGATCCTTAGAATCTTTTTTATTAATGAAGCCACTATTTTCTTCATTTTCCATTATTTTCCTTCAATTTCCTCTTTGCATGCAACCTTTGACCTTTGGCCTTCTTTTTCTCCTAATTTCCATTATTTTCCTTCATTTTCCTCCTCACATGAAACTTGTGACCTTTCACCTCCTTTTTCTCCTAATTTCCATTGTTTTCATAAACAAATGTGCCAAAATACATTTTTGCCTCTTTAATGCATTATCCATTTCCTTTGCGAATTTCCTTAACCATAAACAACCAAATGAACACCCACTAGGATTTCCTTCCCACCATTCAACTTGGAATACGTGTCCCATCATCCTTGGTATTTATATATTTTTACATGCAATTTTCACCAGGGTTGTTACGGAACCCTCCCTCGTGGGGGAACACCTTCCTTGGTTTTCAATGACACCTATAACCAACACGACTACTGAAAACAAAACATATTTCCCATGGAGCTTTATAACACATCTCATTGCAGTATTTACAATGAATGACCCGCTCAAAAGTAAAGCATCATGACAACATAACCAGATAAAAACCATATCGCATATTGGAGCTTTATAACACAACTCATTACACATATACACATTTGCTTAACTAGAAAATAAAGGATACGATGCTCGTATCAATCAACAAGGGAATCCAGAGGCTCACACCTCCACCCCCAAAGTAATACCAGGATTCACCTCCTTCCTAGTAGGAAGTCCATAATCCACTGCAAAGTCAAATCTGCATCCAATGACCAATGTTATAATCCTACATCACTTGTCCTCTTAGCAAACAGTTACCGGCTCATTGTTCCAGGGTGCACTCCCAATGTGCATCTGATTCCATCTGGCAATGCTAATGACCAAAACAAATCCACACCCAACCTTCCCTTCTCTTCTACACAGTCCCTCGAGCAATCCAGTTAATCCCTTCCATGTAGTCACTCACCTTCCAAGTTTCATTGGCACCCCCATCTCGGGCAGCCCATCCCTTGGCAAGGCTTCCTCGCATCGCAAGATACAAAAACCAAGGCACATCCCTCCCTCAACACATCATATAGGGCATAGCATGCTCATGGAAATCAATGGACATTATTGGGTACCAGTGTCCCACAATGGCCCTGCTCCTGAATACTTTACTAGCGTGTTGCTGCATGTTCCAATTGATTTTGTTGTTGTTGTCAATTCTTGCAGCCGAATTCAATCACCCAACCAGGAATTTCATGCATTCATATACCAAACACATAAATTCCATTAGATTTGAAATAAATTCACATAATACCTCATTGGTAGCTTGTTAATAAGGTACATTTGCAATCATGTTCGCTTCCTATCACAACAAGTCAAACTGGCATATTTGACCAAATCAACATGTACAAAAATATCACATCAGGTTAGCTCAAAACATAATCATCAAAATCATAAATGACATGTAACCATCATAAATAAAAATCATAGATCAAATGTAATCATCATAGACCAAAATCATAAATCACATTCATATTAAAACCAAAATACAATACTGATAATTATCCTTCATCGATCCTTACTTCTTCCTTTGTTATTTTGTACAAACACAAGATCAGTTGCCACACCTAGCAAACACCCAGTGCCTTCTCCTCCACCAAGTGCACATATGCATAGTGTGCATCACACACATACAACCACACACACCATACAACACCATGCAACACATGCACCTATACATGACATACAACACATACACCTACACCCAGTGTACGTACGTATACGTACACAATATACATCACAAGACATGCATCCGCACATAAGCTGTGACGCCACAAATGCATACACATACATCCGATATAAAACACAACTCATACATATATACCTGATGTACAACAACACACAATACATGTACCCACATAGGTGCAACACAACAAGTACGAATGTCACGACACAACAACTACACAACACACATATATAGTACCGCATGCCCATAACACAACATATATAACATGAAAAAAATACAACACATATACTAGTACCATATGTACCATATGTACATGGTACCATCTGTACACTGCAACCCCCTGAACAACATTTGCACAACATCACATGTACACGACACAACCTGCACAACATGTACACAATGCCACATGTACACTACACCACTTGTACAACGTGTACACAATACCACTACATAGTACCACATGCATGACATGTATGCAACACGACATGTACACAAAGTTGCATGCACGACATGTACACAACACCACCTGCACACAATGGCACTTGTACATGTACACAACACCACATGCACACAGCACCGCTTGTACAACCATGCACACCACACCATATGTACCTAGCACCACATGTACATAGCACTACATATCCAACATGTACATAGAATCATTTGGACACAACACCACATATCCAACATACGCAGAGCACTATACACATACAACATCACATATCCATCATGCACACAGTACAATATGCACACAACACCATATATCCAACATGTACATAACACCATCTATACCCAACAATGAATATGTAACATTCATACGACATTATCTGTATTAACACCATGTACATAACATCGCATAGACAACATGTACACACACATATAAAACCACATTTTCCTTACCAAGAAACCTTGCTTCTCATGTCTTATCCATGCTTATCTTAGCATGTCGCGGACCACGTCACTTTCATTCTATTGGTGTATCCTTCAACGTTACCTGTCATAACATAAACATAGGCATAATACAAGCATATTAATTCGTATTCACATAACAATAACCTCATATATTTGTCATGACTACTCTTCCACTTGATTCCTCGCGAGACTAGGAACCTCTTCATGCCATTAGCCTGCATAAGCAATCATTCATCCACGAGAATGATTCCTGATGACCCTGTCAGATAGTGACATAGATACATGTACACATACATACACCATAAAATAGTAATAATCTCGTTAGTCAATGTCATACATAGATACATATGTATATATAAACATTAACATAAAATAATCATGATCCATGATCACCCTGTCAAATATGACATACATACATACATACATGTATACATATGTAAACAACAACATAATCATGATCATAAAATAATTACTAGATATCAAAGTCAAGGTTAAGAGAACTTCTTTTTTTCATGCACAACATCCACGATATTGAGAAAAATAATTCCCAACATAGCCAAAGCACTTGATGCCTCAAATCCATTTACTTTACCTTTCCTGGTTACTTTTCTCATAACTATATTGTCACTGTCCATTTACACCAATGGATTGAACCAATATAATCTGATTGTCATAGTCTTACCTTTCGTTGCGCTTACTCATACATTGAGCTTCATCTCAGTCTTACATTACTTGCATTACCTGTTGAGTACCACACAACTCTCCCCGAGCTCCATTAACTTTCCTCTTTCCCAACCAATTCCCAAGACTTGAAACAACAAAATGCAAGTCAACAAACAAATAAGAAGAAGATCATAGAAAACCAACAACAATACAACACCAAAACAAAGTGGCATGTCCATGAACCATGGTTGGTCAATTTAATGTTCTTAACTTGCAAGCACAAATTATCGACCGGAGTTGGTAAACTTATGAAGTGCAAGTGCACTATATATGCTAGAAGCCTACTCTTTCATTTAGTAAGATGATGGTTATGTTTGTTTTGAGATTTTCATTGTTTATCTAGATTTTCATTAGAGTTAGATTTCTACAAATTAATACTTGAAAGTTAAGTTATTGTTAGAATGAATGAGAATTAAGCTATTGTTAGATCAAACTATCAAATCGTATCTAATTGATTATCATTCTAAAATGTTTTATATTTTTCATCCTAAAATTATTAATCTATATAAACACTTTATTGCTATAAAAATAGAGTATTGAAATCCAAAAGCTTGTCTATGAAATATATACAATTATGAGTTCAAAAATCATGAAAGAAATCTCTAATTGCAAACTGCCGAGTGATATAAATTCTAATTCTAGAAAGCATGAAGAGGCTAACTGTAATGAAGCGAAAAAATGCTGAAGGGTTGAAGGACTAATCTATTAAACGACTGTAAGCATAACAAAATGTGAAATGGTAAATGAGATAATTGAGTTTATACGAAATAATAAAAACAATGAAGTAATTAAACTTGAATGCAGTGATAACATAAAGCATTTGAATGAAAGCAATTATAAAGCAACGAAACGAAAATAAACTAAACCCTTGACTGTCTACAGGGGCCCTACGCATCCTGTAGGTATGATTCACAATCACATACACATCGAATCAGAAAAGTATCTTCAAATTAATGCAAGAGCGAAGGTCTGGTTCACAATTTCTTGAACAATTAACATAATACTTCCTCCCCCTGTTATCGTTTACAGAGGATACATATTTATATAAAAATGTGTGCTCAATATGTTGAGACTTCTATGCCTACAAGTTTGATGTTCAGTCCTAATTCAAATATGAAACTTAAATAGGAAAATCATTATTTCGTTGATTTGCTATTTGGAAAGAAAATCGAGAAAACGTGTTGTGCCTGGACTATTGCTGCTACGTGTTGACCTATATCTTTTACTGCTCTATTGTGTGATCCCTTTGGTGAAATGGATCGAGCAAATAGGAGGAGATCCATGAGGGGATCGATCCTCAACTACCCATATGCTTAGTTTCTTCATTAGTGCACCAAAACCCCGCGAACCATGGAGGTAGCTGCAGATTTACAAAATGGTTTCATAATCATGTTAATTCTATAGCTAATGCACTCGTTAATATAACAATAAGGAACATTAATGCATATGAGAAATAAGACATGTAATATTTGTTACCTTATCATAATCTATGATTTATTACCTTTATTGAGTTGATAGTGATGATGAAAAAGAGGAAAATGGCGGAAAAAGGGTGTCGAAACAAAACAGTTATGGAACCTCTACCTTGTCATGAGGATCTTGAGCGATGATCATATGAAATTGGTGAGTAAACATATGAAACCCTTGGTGACGAAACATATGAAATTTCCATCATTGGTTTCCTCATGAGGATCTTGTATTTCAAGTTTATAACCTGTTTTTGTAAAGCCTTATTTTTCTTCTTAAGTTTCTTGTTCTTATTAAACCATAGACTTAGATGTAAGATGAGTTTATCACTCTTATCTATTTGAATTTCATTATGTGCTTTCAAGGCTTGATTTTCATTTTTGATATACCTATTTAATGTCTCCAGTTCAAAGACTTCTTGTTTCAATATATTGACTACTAGAGGTTCTTATGGTTCATTAAACTAATTTTCTTTTTCCTCTTGAATTGGAATTGATTTTCTTGTTGCGTCTCTTTTCTCCAAGGACTTAATATAGTCATATATATCTTGTTGTACCGGATCAATCTCTGGCGTTCTTCATCTTGGACTCTGAGGAGGCAATGTGATAGTTGGTGATGAAACCCTTGGTGACAAAACCCTTGGAAATGAAACTCTTGGAGGAGTCCTTGAATCTTCTTCTTTGGCGTCTGAATTTTCTTCTATTTCTATACTGACATGCTTTGTGCTCTTTGAGGGTAGTCCTTTTGCTGAGTTGAGTCTGGTACTCCTGTTTAAGGCTATGACAGGGGTCTTTTGAGTTTTCTTCCTTTATGTTTTAGGCTTCTCTATTTGTGATGAAATCTTTGTTTCTTTTCTGGCTTTCTTTCTTCTAACATTTCTTTTTTTTATTTTCTCTAAAACTTTTGCAAGTGGGATGTCATCTTATGACAATTTATGTGGCTATTGTTGTTCTTGTTCGTGTGCCTTATCAATTTTTATTTTCTTTCCCCTCTTAGGTCTGCTGCTATTTGGTTGCCCATGAGTTTCTTCTTGAAAGTAATTTCTAACTAAAAATCTCTCCCAATTATCGCCTATGTTTTGGAAATGAAATTCAACAGGTTCTTTGACTAGACCATGGTGATATATTGTATTATCTATAAACTGAATTCTCCTTTGTACATTTCCTAACATCTTTCTAAGACTATTCAACAAGAAATATGGAAGGTTTATCTCATTTTCTTCAAGGAAATTCATTAGCAGCCGAATATGATAGAAACACATACATCCAAATCTTCCTTCGCAAGTAACAAATTTTTGGATTATTAGACGTAGGTTTCTCCACTTACTTTTCAATGTTGTTCTTGGGATGCCCTTCTTGAAAATGTTGGTTTCCATGCTTCGTTTCTTCAGGAAAACCTTCTAGTCCTTTATTTCTATACCTCTATTCTTGAACCATTTCTTTCTAATCCGCAGCGGTCCAGTGGCTTTGGCTATAAATGACTTTTTCACTGTGAATTTGATGTTCCCTATCTCGACTTCGACTCCATAAAATGCATTGGCGAAAAATTTGGTCACTTCTCTATGGAAGCCATCGAATTTCTCTACAAATTCGAGCCACTGTGCTTTCTACAATAATTCTTTTGTTTGTGGATACCCGTCTAAAGATTTCTTGCATGTTGGCTTCGTTCTGACTATCACGCACATTGCCAAGAAGCTTTGCTTCACAATTGTTTTGTTTGACAGGGTAGGATGGCTTGGTAGGGTTTTTAGAGCAGAGAGGCCGAGAGTGTAAGTGATGGAACTATGAGTGCGTAGGTAGTGAGGGTATAATGGAATGAGGCAGAATCTAACTATTAATGTTATTCATGCTTATATTTTCGGTGGTCGATTCAATGGATTGGGATATGAGCGATGATGATTGTAAGTGAATGGCGGATTATGCAAGATTTGACATAAAACGACCAACTCTTTGCAATAATGATTATGATTTTTTGGTAGTACTATGTCTTGCAATTCATATATGTAATGTTTTAATCCATATTATTAAATTAAATAAATTCATACCTTTAAGTTATTTGCTTGCTAACCTTTGGTTGCCTTTTATGTTGTCTTTAGGTATCTTGCAGTGGAGGGAGTCAATCATTCCTTTAATTGCATGATTAAAGGTGTTTGTCACAATGGCTGTAGAAAGTCATCAAAGCTGCAGAAAATCAATGATTTTGTAGCTATTTATTTTTTGAAAATAAAGGGATAAAAGAAAATGGGATTCTAGAAAATGGAAATTTTAAGATGCCAAGAATTCTTGGTTTTCATCTTGAATTTTCAGTATAAACATGCCAACAATTGTTGGTTTTCATGTTTATACATATTTATTATTATTATTATTATTTTAATTTATTTTTAAATTTATTTTTTTATTTTTTATATATGAAATAGAAAATTCTAAGGTGGAGAAGAAGAAGAATTCTTCTTAACCAACTTCAAGGAGTAATGCCCACTCTCCTGGTCGAAATTTTCTTTCTTTGATGTATTTATCATGCCATCTGGATCTCTATTGTTGGAATAAACTAGCCTTTTGGATAACATCTTTCCTTATTTCATCAACCTCATTGAGTTGTCCCATTTTTTGCTTTTTTGCTTCTGATAAGTCAAGTCCCAACTTGATTGCTGTCTTGTAGGTCTGAATCTAGAACTCAATTAGAAATAGGACCTGCTTCCCATAAAAAATTTCATAGGGAGCATGTCCTGTAGCGTTTCTTCGTGTGGTACGTTAGGCCCATAAAGATTTTGAAATCTTTTCTGCCCAATCCCTTCTATGCAAGTGAACTATCTTGGTAAGGATTGCTTCAATCACTTTGTTGGTAGACTCTACTTGTCCATTTGCTTGTGGATAGTATGGAGTAGATTTATGATACTTGATTTTATATTCTTCCACTATATTTTTCACCACTCTAGATGTAAATTGCTTCCCTTGATCTGTTACAATTTCTCTTGGGACACCAAAACAAGTAAAAATATCCTCAAAAAGAAATGAAACTACAACAGTTTCACTAGTAAAATAAAGTGCTTTATCTTCTACCCATTTAGCAACATAATCAGTGCATACAAGAATATATATTTTTATGTTTTAAAGATGGATTAATTGGTCCAACAAAATCCAAAGCCCATTTTTCAAAAGGTCTGATGAGTACCTAAGGCTGTAGTGGCATTTTGTCTGAAGGAACAGGTATCCCCATTCTTTGACAGCTATCACAAATCTTAACATATCCCTTGACATCCTTAAAAAGGGAAGGCCAATAATATCCTAAGAGAAGGACTTTATAAGCAGTGCTTTTATCAGCAAAATGACCCCCACATGGTTCATCATGGCATGCTTTAAGTATTTCAGGTATTTCATCTTCTCTTACACACCTTCAGATAATGAGATATGGTCATGTCTTGTATAATTCTTCATTTATCCATGAATAAGATACACTTGAATGGATTATTCTTCTCTTTTCTCTAGGAAACAAATAGGAGGATAACTTTCCTGAAACTAAATAATTGGCAATATCTGCAAACCAAGATGATTTAGTAGACACTGCAAAAAGATATTCATGAGGAAACTTATCCTCTACAAGTATATCATTGTTATCATTTTGAATTCTAAATAAAAATTTAGCAATTGTGTTTTGTTTTCCAAGTCGATCCAGAATGGTGATATTGAATTCTTGTAATGTTAATAGCCATCTTGTTACTCTACCATTAGTAACTTGTTTATTCATTAAATATCTAATGGCAGAATGGTTTGTATGAACGAAAGTTTCATAGCCAGTAATGTAATGTCTAAATTTATTAATGGCATGAATGACAACGAAAAACTCCTTCTCAGCTACAGTATAATTTAGCTCTACAAGAGTTAAATTTTTATTGATATAATAAATGGCATAAGGAGTGAGGTCTTTTTTTCCTAACACAACTCCTAGAGTTGTATCTGAAGCATCAATTGATATATGAAAGGGAAATTTCCAATTAGGTCCTTTTAAGATAGGTGCTTCAGAGATCTTCTTTTTCAAAGTTTCAAAAGCCTTCTGACAATCAGAGTTCCAACTAAATTCACAGTCTTTGGTGAGTAATTTGAAGAGTGGAGATGCAATCTTTGTGAATTTTTCTATGAATATTCTATAATAACGAGTAAAACCAAGAAAACTCCTAACATCTCATTGACAACTAGGGATTGATAATTTAGAAAATAACTTCTACCTTAGATGAGTCTACCTTAATTCCATTTCCTGAAATATGGTGACCTAAAACAATTCTTTCATTATACACCATAATAAAAAAAAAAAAAACCTTCATGATTTAATGAGAGATTTGCTTCTTTGCATCTTATGAGAACTCTTTCTAAATTTTCAAGTGCTTCTTGAAAAGAATTTCCATAAACTGTGAAGTCATCCATATATACTTCCACACAATCATGAATAAAATCAAATAAAATTCATAGTACTACTCTTTGAAATGTTGCTGGAGCATTGCATAACCCGAAAGGAAGTACTCGGTAAGCATAAGTCCCCCATGGAAAGGTGAATGTGGTTTTGGCTTGATCTTCAGGTGCTACCTGAATCTGATTATACCCACTAAAACAATCCAAAAGTGAGAAATATTTCTTCCCTGCTAATGTATCTAAAACTTGATCTATGAAAGGAAGTGGAAAGTGATCTTTCAAAGTTGATTTATTCAATTCCCTATATTCAATGCATACTCTCCATTTTCCATTTTTCTTAGGAATGATCACTAGGGATGAAACCCATTGACTATCTAATGCTGGATAGATGAAATTTACATTTAACAATTTTGTAACGACCCAGCTAAAACAGTGAAATGACCCAAATACAACTATATATATATATATATCAAGCACATTTTTTTTTTTCACAGCAATTACAATCGGAAAACAAACACATTGAGATTTCAATTCAATCAACACACACATCGCTGATGCTCATTCCAGGAACATAACGCCACATTTATATACTTTTAATCTAAGGTAAAGTAATAACAAAATACACATGTACCGTACACTGGAGAGGCGAGACTCCGCTTGCTCTGTTGTCGCTGGTAATTCCTTGTTGTCGGTCACTTCTGCGACTATATGATGACGCGCTTGATCTGAATCAAGACCCACCTGTTTACCTCCCAGCCTACTCCTTGGGTACTCTTCTTCCCCGCGGACCCCCGAGCTGCAATGGGGTTGTACAATGGAGGAAGAATCTAGCTGGCAGAGGGGAGCAACCTTAGCTCAAGAGTCCCCTCTCTAAAAACCCTCTACCTCACCAAACTCACTATAGCTTCGTAGTCACTACTTTCACATCATATCACCCATCCCACAATAGGGTTCCCAAAAAGTCCTTTCTCTCATGGCTTGCCCCTTCTTTTATAGAAGTCCTCATAGGTGACACTTGGCATGTCATGCATAATTATAATATTTTTCTTTTAATTTAATACTTGATTATTCACCTACCCATGTGTCATTCTCTCAGCAAGGGTCACCCATAATTATTTACTAAACTTTTTATTTAAAACTAATATTTTCCTCACCTCACAAGATTTTTATTTCTTCTGCTACTTGTCTCTTTATTCCCCCCTTTTATTCCTTAAATTGTGTTTATTACTTGGAGTCAATTAATGAGTCAAGATTTTATCCCCAATCTACTTCCTACATTAACTCAGGTTATCTCTTAGAGGGATATTCTTATGCTGGTTGATGCCACATGGAGCTTCTCTACATTTCTCTAATTTAATTTATTTTTCTTATTTTAATTCACCTTCCTCTTTTCTTAATTAAGTTTAATTGCTTTAGGATTAATCTTTATCCTTACAATATTTTGTCTTCCCCTTTTATCTAATTAAACCACCTAATCTACCTAAAATTTTCCCACATGGGGAGGGTAGAATTTTTAAGGTACTCTATTTATTTCTTCCTATGATCCTCCTTCTTCCAAGTTTTATTTTTGATTTAATTACCTTGGTTTCTAAT
>APFE030231045.1:0-29493 GCA_000404065.3 Pinus taeda
GGGGGGGGGGGGGGGTGAATCAGTATTATCAGGATAATTATTCTTTTTCAAAACAACTGATATACGCTACTTCTATTTAATAAGCCTGCGTATGTACGCCGTTATGCAGAAGAAAACCCGCGTATACAGAACATGCTTTTATTTTACTTAATCTTTCTGAAGATGATTGTTAGTCAGTGATGCAGAATACAATAATAGTATCCAGAGACAGTAAAACAGAGCAGAAAGACAATCAGACACAAGAACACAAGATATAAGGTGGAAACCCAATGTGGGTGAAAACCACCTGCTGCAATTCGTCTCTATCTTCTTTTTAAATTAGAAAACTTCTTTTTACAATGTACTGGTGCAGTCTTTTTACTAGTACGCAGGCTGCAACCTGCAGAGAGCTACAACTCTCTCTCGTTCTCCAGGTTCTCCTGGAAGGGAGCAACAACCCCCTTTAGCTTTTGCACTAGCGAAGATACTAGGACGTAGGTGCTGGCCTACAGAAGCCTACAACCTTCACTTTCTTCCAGGGACCACTTTTCATCAATTTTCAAACTGGATCCATGAACATCAAACAATCATCAAGAATAAACCAATCTCCTTTTCACCAACTAGATCTGAAACAAGTAGATACTTCTCTGACAGTTGTACACGGAACACTGTACCAGAAACCACATAGCAGAAACATAACCCAAAACACAGCAGCAATAAGCAGAAACATCTAGATCACAGCTTAATGCATATACGCATTTTCAACAGTCTGCAACTTGCGTGCATACGCATCTGCGTATGGAACAACCTGCGTATACGCGCTTTTATTTCCCTTAAACTGCGTGTATACGCACCTTTGCTTTACTGAACCTGCGTACAGATCTATAAAGGACAACACACTCTTCCAGATATTCAATCACTAATTAACCCAGATTATATATCAGATAAGCGCCACATCAAGCAGATCAAAATCATACAGAGATACTATCATTTAGGCTTAAAGATTATGACCCATGAATAGACCTTATCCTTCCTTTTATGCTAAGGTTCCTCCTTCCTCCAGATCCAGATCTGCATCACCATCCAATATACCAGCTCTAGCACTTTTTTAGATCTTCAATAATAATCCAGATGGTGATTTGTCACAAGATCTCCTTCTTCTTTTATAGTCATAGGCCTTCCCCAATACCATGGTTCAAAACCATAACATTTCAATACCATGACCCCAAAATAATGGATCGACACAATTGACGAGACGCCATGGTCCAAAACATAGGTTCAAGTTCCAAGATCTAACTGCCATGGACCAAAAGAATGATCACCAACATATACGCGCTTTTGTAAAGTATAACCCGCGTGTATACGCGCCTTCGTCTAGATGAACCTGCGTATATGTCTTTTTCTACTTTCTGAGTGCCTGAACTGAGATCTGTTACCAAAGAGGGTTGCCATCAAGGACAACACCTGTGCCATAGTTCCAAACCTGTGCCATAATGCCAACAGCTTGGACTCACCAACATCCCTTCAGATTAAGGGGGGGAATGTTGACACCTAATCTTAAAAGGATGGGTGAACTGGACAGTCATCAAGAAGATGAACTGATCCGTCATGTTTGTGTATATAAATGTGTGTTAGCTAATGAATAATACATCAGTTTTTCTCCCGCTCATTCTGGAGTTACCCTTGCCTGACAAAATCGTTGTGTAATGGTGAATTCAGGCAAGGACTGGAGCTGCAGCTGTTTAATGGCGGATACAACATTGCAGGGTATGGCAAAGGACTGGCCCTACAGTTGAAAATAATATTTCAACACTCCCCTTTAGTTTCAACTGCTGGGTTATCAGTCATACCCAGACATTTTCTCAAAAACTCAAAACTTTTTTGTCCCAATGGTTTCGTCAAAATGTTTGCAACCTGCTCCTGAGTTTTGCAATGTACTAACACAATTCTCCATTGCTTACCAATTCCCTGATGTAATGAAACCTTGTGTCAATGTGTTTTGTTCTCTTATGAAACACAGAATTATTGGATAATGCAATAACTGAGCTATTGTCACAATAAATCAGAGTTTCTTTTATTTGCTCTTGGCCTAAACTCCTTAACATCCTTCTCATCCAAACTGCTTGACATGCTGCTGCTGTAGCTGCCACATATTCAGCCTCTACTGTAGATCATGCTACAATAGGCTGCTTTTTAGAAGCCCATGAAATGGCTCCTGAACCCATGTGAAAAACATAACCGGATGTGATTTTCCAATCATCTACACTTCCAGCCCAATCACTATCAGTGTATCCAACTAAATCTGAACATTCTGAAGCAGTGTATAAAATGCCAAACCTTTTAGTACCTTTAACATACCGCATAATTCTTTTTGCTTCCTACCAATGTGCTTCTTTTGGCCTCTCCATGAATCTGGAAATTAAACTAACAGCATGCATAATATCCGGCCTAGTTGCAGTCAAATACATAAGGCTGCAACTATGCTCTTGTACAAACTAGGATCAAAATCCTTGTTGTTGTCCTCTTTGCTGAGTTTTAATCCCATCACTGTGGGAGTGATTGTTGTTTTGCACTCTTGCATATTAAATCTTTCCAATACTTCATTAACATATTTTGCCTGTGAGATAAATATCCCATTTTCATTTTGATCTACTTCTATTCCTAAGAAGTATTTCAGCAAACCTATGTCAGTCATTTCAAAGTCTTCTTTCATGACTGTTTTGAAATTTTCAATGAGATAATCTTCATTACCTGTGAAAATAACATCATCAACATATAACACAAAAGTTAGTATTTTACCATCCTTTTCTTTGATGTAGAGGGTGGGTTCTCCCTCACACTTGTCAAATCCATTTTCCAGTAGATAGGAATCTCTCCTGCTGTACCATGCTCTTGGTGCTTGCTTCAGCCCATAAAGAGCTTTCTTCAATCTGCACACTTTGTTCTCTTGGCCTTTATTTTCATAGCCTAGAGGTTGTTCAATGTAAACATATTCCATTAACACTCAATTTAGGAATGCTGACTTCACATCCATTTGGTAAACTTTCCACTTGTTTTGTGCTACTATGGATAGCACTGGTCTCACGATTTCCATTCTAACAACCGGTGCAAAAGTTTCCTCATAGTCTCTCCCATACTGCTGCTTATATCCTTTGACAACAAGTCTTGCCTTGTGTCTTTCTATTTTGCCTTCAACATTACTTTTAGTCTTGTAGACCCATTTAACTCCAATGACTTCCTTACCTTTTGGTAGTTCAACCAAATCCCATGCCTTGTTTCTTTCTATGGCATTGATCTCCTCATCCATAGCTTCTATGCATTTCCTATCCTTAGTAGCATCTTCGAAATGAATAGGGTCATCAACATGACAATATAAAGAAAACAAAGAATTCATACATTCATTTGCTGCCTCTTGTTCATAAATATCACTTAAATTTCTGAACTTCTTACCTCTTTCATTTGGTGTACAAGTGCTTGAAGAAGCACTTGAATTTCCTCCTTGTGGTGTGCTTGGAGAAGCACTTTCATTTCTCCTCAAGGGTGTCCCTTGTTGTCCTTGTGTTGGTGTTGTTGTTTGGGGTCTTTCAACCATCTCCTCATCATCTTCATCATGAGACAAACAATTTTTAACATTCACTGTTTTCTCTATGCTTCCATCCCAAGCTTCCTCCTCAATGAACTGAACATCTCTCCTCACAAAAAACTTCTTGGTAGATGAGATATACAACCTGTAAGCTTTGGATTCCTCACTGTATCCAATGAAAATACATTTCTCCCCTTTGCTATCCAACTTCCTCCTTAGCTGATCTGGAATGTGTGCATAAGCCACACATCCAAAAACTTTCATGTGGGTGACTCCTTGCTTTCTCCCACTCCATTCTTCTTCTGGCACTCTGTTCATCACTGCTATTGTAGGGCATCTATTCAAAATGTACGCTGCACAATGTACAACTTCAGCCCAATAATCATTTGGCAAATGCTTTGCATTCAACATGCTCCTCGCCATATCCATGATTGTCATATTCTTCCTTTCAGCAACTCCATTTTGCTGCGTAGTGTACCTTGTGGTAAACTTTTCGTGAATTCCATTTTCTCTACAAAAACATAGAAATTCTTTGGAGATATACTCACCTCCTCTATCAGTTCTTAGAACTTTGATATGCAGCCCACTTTGGTTTTATGCAAGTGCTTTGAAATTTCGAAATTTTTCAAACACTTCACTTTTGTTCTTCATGAAATAAACCCAAGTTTTTCTAGTAAAATCATCAATGAATGTTAGAAAATATTGGCTGTCTGCTAGTGATGGAGTTTGCATCGGTCCACATAAATATGAGTGGACAATCTCTAAGGGTGCTTTTTCCCTTATGCTTTTCCCGGATGGAAAACTTTCTCTATGTTGTTCCCCCAAGATACAACCTTCACAAAGGTTGTCTGGTTTCTCTATCAATGGTAATCCTCTTACCATTCCTTTTCTACTCAACAAGTTAAGACCTCCAAAGTTGAGATATTCAAATCTCAAGTGCCACAACCAATTTTCATCATTTGGTACGCTTTGGAAAGCCTCTTGTGTAACTGCTGCAATTTCAATTCCATCTTTCAAAACTACTTTTATCCTAAGAGGAAACATCCTGTTCCTTGTCATCTTCACTTCAGCAATACATCTTTTTCTGGGTGCTCTATCCATGATGGTGCATACATCATTCACAAAGAAAACATTGTACCCCTTTTGAACAAGCTGACCAATACTCAAGAGGTTACATTTCATTCCAGGAACATAATAGACATCTGCTATGGTTTTCTTTTCACCTTTCTTTGTAAATATTTTAACTTCTCATTTTCCCATAACAGAAATTTTACTATCAATCCCAAGTGTGACTTGTGATTTCACATTTTGATCTAATTTAAAAAACAAGGTTATGTTTCCTGTCATATGGTTGCTGCAACCGGAGTCTAGAAACCATATATCATCATTGTTTGTTTCAGCCATGTGACAAGCTAAAAGCACATTATCTTGGCTGATATTTTCTCTAGTGATATTTGCACTAGATCTATTATTCATATCACGCTGCTTCTTCTTACATTCATTGGCATAATGACCATATTTTTTACAATAATAACATTAGACATTGGATTTTTCATACCTTTGTCCTTGAGCATGATGTTGTCCACTTTGTTGACTGCTGCCTTCGCCTTGCTTCTGATTTGGATTACTGCTTCTTCCTTGAGCATTTGCTGGACTGTTTCTTCCACCTCTATTTTGGCTTTTGCCTCTTCCTCTCATGTTTTCTCTGCCTTGACCTCTTCCTCTTCCAAAAGACATCTGGGTCTTAAAGGCTTGCTCTAGAGATGAGTTTTCATTTCTACTCAACCTCTGCTCATGTGTTATCAGTGATGCATGTAGCTCATCAACTGAGAAGTTTGAGAGATCCTTTCTCTCTTCTATGGTGGTGACAATCACATCAAACTTTGAGGGGAGGACCCTCAATAGTTTCTCCACAATCCTCCTTTCTTCAAGAATTTCTCCATTAGTCCTTATCTGTGTGACCAAACCAATTACATGTGTGAAGAATGAGTCAATATTGTCTGACTCTTTCATGCAAAGATTCTCAAAATCTCTCTTCAGCAACTGTAGTTTTGCTATCTTCACTTTCTCCATGCCATGATAGGTTGTTTTGAGAGTTTGCCATGTTTCTTTGGATGTCTTGGCTGCTGCTATCCTTGAAAACACACTCTCATGCACTGCTTGATATAAAAATACGAGGGCTTTTGAATCCTTCTTCCTATTTCTCTTCAACAGATCTTTCTCTGCTTGAGTTAATCTGTTAAACTTATTTTCATTTGCGGGTTCTTCAAACCCATATTCAACAAATTCCCTTAGATCTTGTGAGGCAAAGAGGGCTCTCATGGTTATTGCCCAATAGTCATAGTTTTTCCCATTAAACTGTGGGAGCTGAGTATTAAACATACCCATGCTAGTGCTTGTGCTGGTGCTGAAGCCAACCATTCTTGCACTCTAAACTATGCTTCAAAATATAGACTGTGTATTTAAAAATCACTGACTGTCTTCAACAGCAACACAAAAAACTAATCTGAGAAATACTTTGAATCTTTCTTGACTGAGTCTTCACTCTGCTGAAGAAGTTGCTGCAGCAAAAAATCCTTCCTTCAACTTCTTTGACACCTTCAAAGAGCTTGGACAAGCTCTGATACCATGTTGGGAATTTCTGATAATTCCAAATAAAAACTGAACAGAACAGAGAAATGCTTTGTTTCTTAGCAGAACGGAAATTAAAAAAAAACATTTGCGGAATACGATGTTTCAGCAACGCAGAACTGGTGTTTCAGCAATGCTGAAACTGGTGTTTCAGCAACACTCTGTTTTTGACACAGCGAACAAAAATAATATTTTCTGATAACAGAGTTTCAACAATGCACAACAAAAGGGACTTTGTATTCATTAACAATTACAACAAGGCCGAGGCACTTCAAAAACTTCAATAACTTCACTCTGTAAATAAAAATTACATTATTAATAATAATTTCTGATAACAGAGTTTCAACAATGCACAACAAAAGGGACTTTGTATTCATTAACAATTACAACAAGGCAGAGGCACTTCAAAAACTTCAATAACTTCACTCTGTAAATAAAAATTACATTATTGTGTCTGCACTGCTACATTACAGAAAGCAAAATACTCGGTCTCCTCTGAAAAATCAATACACTGTCTTTCCATTGATGTGTCTGCACTTTGCACTACTGTGTTTGCACTGCTCTGCATCTACAAAACACTCTGTTTCAGCTCAAAAATCTTACACTGGTGTGTGTAAATTTTTCATTCATACATATGCGCTGCTGCTTATTACAAAAAAAACCTATGTCTGCACTGCTATGCATTACAAAGAGCACTAAAAACTATGTCTGCACTGCTATGCATTACAAAAAGCACTATGTCTCTGTTCAGCTCACACTACTCAAAAAGAAAAAAAAACATTACATTTCATGTACCGCAACCAAAAAAAAATTGTGTGAACCAAAAAAACTACTTGAAATTTTTATGACAATACCAAAAATTAAAACAAGGCATGGAGGGGCCGAGGAATAAATTTAATTCCTGAAATTTCTGGATGTTGCGGTACATTCTCCATGTCCGGAGTAAAACCTCGTGTTTACTATTTTTACCAACTGTAATAAATTACCATCATTCCGTGAATGACCACCCTTCATAATAAATTGTTGTGTAATGGTGAATTCAGCCAAGGACTGGAGCGGCAGCTGTTTAATGGCGGATACATCATTGCATGTTATCGCAAAAGCAGCAGTTTAATGCCGGATACATCATTGCAGGGTATGGCAAACGACTCGCCGTGCAGTTGAAAATAATATTTAACAGAATACACTAACGTAATGCAGGTATGGTCTTCATTAGTCTGGCCTTCATTTTCTAAATGAAGGTGCTTGATTTAGTAAATGTAACTTAAGGTATTCTAACGTAATGCAAGTGTGGTCTTCATTAGGCTAGCCTTCATTTTTAAATGAAGGGGCTTGATTTAGTGAATGCAACTTAAGGTTCGTTATCCACTTTCAGAATGAAGAGGATCCGTTGGAGGGATTTGGCTGGATCTTCGATCATTTTCTTCTTTAAACGATGTCCAGAGGCACGTTCCATGCTCTAGATTCGATTATCCATCCCATCACGATGGAACAACACAGATCTGTTTAATACTATCGTATGAAAAAGTACTGGAGCTTAAATTGATATTATCCCGAAGATATTTAAGATTACAGGGTTTAAACTCTTCCAATGAAGTAGACGCTCATGGGTCCCAAATTCCACTTAGAATGGTAAGCGATTGAGTCTGGTGGGTCACTCATTCCACTACGAGAAGTTCTCTGACTCGGACTTTCCATCCAGCCTGTTGATCTGCCCTACAAATATCGCAATTTCCATCCCTTCTTCGTCGTAAATCTGAGTAAGTTGCTCGTGTAATGCCTATGGAAGTCTAATCAGCTCAGTTTTCCGGCTGTTGGAGCAAGAAAGGAAACAATTGAAGGCCATGGAGGGAGGATTGAATGCCCAGAACGATATCAATGGCGGTTTTTATGATAATGATTTGGAGATGGCTGTGGTTCATAAAGTGAGCCTCGGGCCTCCGAAGAGTACACTGAATCGCATTGAAGGGGCTGTGAAGGAGACCCTTTTTCCGGACGACCCCTTTAGACAGTTCAAAAATCAGCCAGCAAAACGGAAGTGTTTGCTGGGAGTTCAGTATGTGTTTCCAATACTTGAATGGGCACCCAAATATTCAATACATCTTCTAAAGTCTGATATTATCTCTGGATTAACTATAGCCAGCCTGGCCATACCGCAGGCATGTTTCTATGCAGAAAATCATTAGTGATGTCAAATGGGGTTTTATTTACTTCAGAAATTTAATGAGACTAATAGAAGGATGATAATTGACTGTGACTTGCAGGGTATAAGCTATGCTAAGTTGGCCAATCTTCCACCTATTCTTGGCCTTTGTGAGTTGTTTAGATCAGATTCGTTTTGAACCTGAAATTTTTTTGCCAACCCATTAGTTATTTTAGTATGAAAATTTTCATTTGTTGAGAGTATTTTCTAGAATATTGTGTGTGTTGAGAGTTTTTTCTCGAATATTATATGTTTTGGTTGAGTTGTCCGGTTAACACTTCACCATCTTCAAAGATTTTGAGTTCTATATAAATCAGTCAGTATTTCCAATTAATTGCATGTAATCAACTAATGTATGAGAGGTCCGTTGAAATTTGCCATGCATGCAGACTCCAGCTTTGTCCCACCTCTCGTTTATGCAATGCTAGGAAGTTCAAAGGACCTTGCCGTGGGAACCGTTGCCGTTGTATCTCTTCTTCTGACATCCCTCTTTAGCAGTGAGGTCTCTCCAGTGGAGAATCCAGTCTTATATTTGCACTTGGCCTTCACAGCGACCTTTCTTGCAGGGATTTTTCAAACAGCTTTGGGCATTTTCAGGTAATAATTGGCACAGTTGTATACTAATTTGAGATAGCAATACAGCATCTTTAACCTAGATTTCATACGCCACTGGTTCAGAATACATGTGATATGAGAAAGTTGAATAGCGTAGCTATGAATAAAACAATTTGTTTGTATGACTTCACAAGTACGTACGCAGAGCCTTTATAATTTATCTGAATTATCTATATAAGGTTACAAAACAGATGAAATATCTGCTCTGAATGATTATGATGATGGAAAATATATATATATATTTTGTGGAATGACTCATAAACTTATCCAACTATAAACAATTAACCTATCTAATAAAAGAATAGAATGATTATTTAAAGGATATTCTTTATAATTAAATTATTAGTCTACTATTCTATTGCAATTAATACATAAATATATGATTAGATAATTTGTGTATAGGTTTTTAGAGAGGAAAGCAAACACTTTGCCATAATCTGACAGATAGTAGACGATTTCAGGCTTTGGTTGTCTGTTGATTGTGATGCAATATTATTGGACCCAGGTTGGGATTCATCATAGACTTCCTGTCACATGCAACTATAATAGGATTCATGGCGGGCGCAGCTACAGTCGTGTCCCTTCAACAACTAAAAGGCATACTTGGACTCCACCAATTTACGAAAAAGACAGACATAGTATCTGTCATGCGTTCAGTCTGGGGACAAACACGCCAGGTCGGTACATGGATAAACGCGTTGAAGGCACTGGAATCTATGCTATCACTGTTTTTGTTTTTTCATGAAAATAGCTGTGATTCTAATTTCTGACCAACTTGTATCATCCCGTGATGCCTTTTCTGTGTGCAGTGGAGATGGGAAACCATAGTAATGGGGTTATCATTTCTCTTCCTTCTCCTCGTTACCCGCCACATTGTCAGTGGCTTTGTAACTTTCTGCTCCTCATGGTTACATTATTTAGTTTTGCAGACCCACAATAAAATGTCCCGGAATTATTGTTTTCTGGAATGATATATTAATTGATGTTTTCTTGTGCTGACAGAGCAAGAAAATGCCCAGGCTATTTTGGATATCAGCTGCTACTCCTCTGACAACTGTTATTGTGGGCAGCCTGATGGTCTTTGTAACACACGCTGACAAACATGGGGTTGCTATTGTAAGTTTATGTATAACCTTTTCAATACAAGTCCTCATGTCTGTGTTTCATTATAAAATTGAAAACAACCCTTATAACGTATCTGTAGGCTGTAGCTAACAGCCTAAACTGGAGCATGTAATTCAGTTAGATAAGATCAGCTCTCGTAATGGAGCTCACAAAAGGACTATTAAATCTGTTTTAATTTTTTGGTAATGGATCGATCAGTTATTTTTTTGGTTGGTATATGATAAACTATGGTATTGAAGATAAAAGGTTTTCTGAAAAGGGGATGATATGCAAGTATGCCCAATATGCGTTGGAATACATAAAAATGCCTTGGGAAAACTTAGAATTGGCCAATAGAGGAAAGTGAGAAAATAGGGTTGTGCGGCCATTAATAAATTTTATTTTTTAGATAGACTTCTTCAGCTTAATTGTGTAAGTAGGCTCCACAGTTTCAGCATCCTTACACAGTTTGCTTCACATAAGTCCATTACAATATGAATAATTATGAAAATCTGCATTCAAACAAACCTGAATTTGCTCATTTCATTCCCAAATTCTTTGACACTTCGTTTGTGTTCATTTCTGTGTCATTGGCTTGGAACAGGTTGGTGACCTCAAAAAGGGATTGAATCCATTGTCCATAAACCAATTTGTTTTCGAGGGTCGATATCTGCAAACCGTTTTAAAGGCGGGATTGATAACTGCCATCCTTACGCTCACTGTATGGCCTCCCCAGTCCTACTCAGTTCCAAATTGTTTTTACTGTATTTAGAGATCAACATATGTATTGATGTCCACAAGCTTGTTAATTGTTTGAAATCATGCAGGAGGGAATTGCGATCGGTCGAACTTTTGCTCTGTTCAAAAATTACCATATCGATGGCAATAAAGAAATGATTGCCATTGGGATGATGAATATTGTGGGTTCCTGTACCTCTTGCTATATTACGACAGGTATTCTTTCCACTTTATCTCTGCACTTAACTCACAGAATTTCACATGGCATTCAGTGAAATTGTGAATTTCGTTGTTGTAGATGAGAACCCATGAGCTCATGGAGCAAGATGTGCTTATTGATAAATTATATATCCATGAATTTGTTGCAGGTGCATTCTCGAGGTCAGCTGTGAACTACAATGCTGGCTGCAAGTCAGCAGTGTCGAATATTGTGATGGCCACTGCAGTAATGATAGTGCTTCTGTTTCTGACTCCTCTTTTTCATTACACTCCTCTTGTAGCGTTATCTTCGATCATAGCTTCAGCCATGATTGGATTAATCGATGTGCACGCATTCCATCACTTCTGGAAGGTGGACAAGCTTGATTTCTTAGTCGCATTGGCGGCCTATCTTGGAGTCGTCTTTGTTGATGTTCAAATTGGTCTGGTCATAGCGGTATGTTGATTCTTTTCACCTGATGCCATTTTTCTTCAGAATGGCTTACACACCTTTCTAAATGAACCAAATGTTAGAGCCATATTTTAGGCATATAAACTAGAAATTGAAATTAAATCATTAAACCAGAATTTCCATCATAGACCTGGCATTAATTTGTACTCTTATTAGAAGGTTGAAATCGTAGGATCCAGCTGTTTATATATTTGCTGAGAAATTCATCCTTACAATACAGGTGGCCATTTCTATGGTAAGAGTAATACTTCACGTTACAAGGCCTCAGACTGCAGTTCTTGGGAACATTCCCAACACTACAGTGTACAGAAGCATTGAACAGTATACAGATGCCACCAGAATTCCAGGGATTCTCATTCTCCGCATTGAGGCTCCAATCTATTTTATGAATTCAAGCTATTTAAGAGAAAGGTTTATCTTCTTTTTCAATTATAACCTTCTGCTCACGGTAGAACCGCTTAGTTCAGAAGAACAGCATAACTCTATACCATGTTATCATTTTCACTCATGAAAATTAAAAAAAATATACCTTCTTGTTTATTTTTTTTTCTAACATACACTTGACAAGCTTGATAGGGTGTTGATTACAAGGCACATATCAGTCAAAAGCCAAGCTTGAGTGGGAAATGAACCTAAGAAAATACTGCTCAAAGTCAATTCAGAAACATATTACTCACAAACCGATTTCAATCCAAATCAGAAATTTTGCACTTAAAATCCTAGATACAAAGAAAATATTGCTCATGTGATAGTAGATTAAAGAATAATAAGAAATTAAGTCTTTCCGAAAAAATCATATAAAAGGAATTTTTGGCCATGGGTTTTGAACTTGATTAAATTATGGAATTAATTAAATTATAGATTATGGAATAAGTGGAAATTTTAGATTTTGGAATACTAGGAAATTTCGAAGGACACGAGAAATCAAATAATTGATTTTTCTTATATATTTTATAATTGAATCTACTACCAACCAGCTCTAGGGAGTAAGCAAACTGAACCTTTAGTAAGGCCTAGAACTCAGTTTTTGTTGCTGTCGACTTGAGCCCACTCAGCCAACTTAGATCCATGAAAATAAAGATAAGAACTTCACCTAGCTTACCATGGTACAATTAAGCGGCTTTACCTTAATCTGCTAATTATGTTGTCCCCTGCACAGGATAATACGATGGATAGAAGATGAAGAGGAGAGGCTCGCAAAGGTGGACGAAGACAAGTTGCAATACATTATTCTGGATATAGCTCGTAAGTTCAAAAAATAGATCAATGCATTATGTATTAGGAATATCTGACTTTAGGAATATCTGAGAATCTGACCATCAAGAGAGAAGTTGATTGTTTTCTAAATAATGATCCATATCAGTATTATTAACGTTTCTATTTCTTTGTTTTTGCAGCTGTAACCAGCATTGACACCACTGGAATTAATATGCTGGAAGAACTTCAGAAAACAGTAGATAGACAAGGTCTTCAAGTAAGGAACTAGGTCTATTATCTATACATTTTGGTCAATATTAATACTACGTCTGACTTAACCAGTTCGGTCTTTAATTTTTTTACTGTATAAATGGTTTCAGCTGGCTTTAAGCAACCCGGGAGCCGACGTGTTGGAGAAGCTCCAGAGGGCAAAGTTCACTGAATTTCTGGGGCAGAATTGGTTCTTCCTCACTGTTGGCGAGGGTGCGGAAGTTTGCAAATCTCTGCTACATGATCAGAAGCTGAAGACCTCAGAAAATGGAATTAGTGCGAACGAATGACACGAATAATTAGATCACTATGACTGTGATATGTCGCTCATATATCCTCCGGAAGCTCAGAGTTCTCTTCTCCACGGTCTGCTACAGTAGTTCTATTCTCCACAGTCTGCTACAGTAGAAGAAGTTTTGATAGAACGAATGAATAACCATAAAAATCTACGATGAAGCTCCAACGATGATAGCATCGTTGTCGGATTTCATCGCTTGGGTTTACAAAGTCATCGTGTAATATAATATTTCATAATAAATCATGCATTCCGACCGCGTCTACGGCTATAAAGCTCAAATTTTCTTGAATGGAAGGCTGCGAGTTGGTTGCACGCTCTACATGATTTTGTTTTGGTCGCTCTACATGATTTTGTTTTGGTGGCAGATGATAATTGGAAAGTCAACGATTGCGCTTGAGGGTTGTTTAACATTAATTTTTGAATTTGAATATATATAATTTTAATAATTTTCTATTAGTTCGGTGAGGATTACATTCTGATGAGCTCATTTTTCAACATGTGAACGCCTCATCCCTATTTGATTTATTTGATTGGTTGATTATAAAATACAGAGGGAAGAAAATTGGTAATAATCCAACAAAACTAAAAGACCAATGGCTTAATAGGCCCCACACTGACTAAAAAATAAAATTTATCTAATTCTCTTCATTACACATTAGCATTGTTGGGATCTTGTGTTGCAAAACATTAATTCCAATCACCATGTGTATTTAATGGGTAGATAAAATAGCACACAGCAATATATTCTATTATTATGAATGAAGAAATTACACACATATTTATATAATCAATAGTCTCAAGATAGGAATTCTATCTTAGACGTACACTAGTGTGGTTGAGAGATTTTCTCAACCACACATTAAACTAGGACAAACTAAATTCCTATTATGTAGGAACAAACTCCTCAAATGGAGAATTACAACCATTGACAAGTAGAAATTAATTATTTCTAACTCCCACCCTTAATGACTACTTGTCATAATAGTCAAATCCACCACCATCAGGCGAATTGCATGTACAGAACCTCCAAAACACAATCTACCTCCCTCGGACAGATCCACAACTTCTCCGATCTACCTCCTCTCGCAAATCGTCAAACGAAGATGAGGATTCCCGCGGATCCCCTTGAAGGTGAATTGGCATGATCTTTCCGTAAAATTCCGCACGAGTCTGGTATTTTGGCACGGTGGCACTATTAATGGCTTAACAGACGTGCCAGTTGCGCATCCTGGCGCGACTGTCAGCGCGAAAAGCGCGCCAATCCCCTTCTACTCAGAAAATAAAAAATCATTTGAGTCCGAGTGAGGTGTTCTGCAGTCCACCTGCTCAATTGAGCACAAAGCTCTCGTGTACACCCCACCACAAAGGCACCTCAAGCTAGAGAGGCGATTCTGCCACAAAGGCAAGCTAGTCACAAAAGCACTTCAGCCACAAAAACTCTATAGATGGTTTTTGGCTCACCACCAACCCTCACTTTACAGTGACAAAAGATGGTTTCAGGCTGACCATAAACCATTACAAAGTGGTTTTGAGATCACCACGAACTTTCAGATGCCTTTAAAAAATTTACATTTCATTCCACATTTTGGAGTTTCTGGGTACATACAATGACCATTACAACAACTGGATTTGTTTATAACATGCTAGGGAGTCTATTCCACAAACCAGACTAATTCAAACAAACATCTACTTTGTTTTCCACCATAAACATTGTCGTTGCTCCTTTACCTCATCTGTGAAGGGTCCACTGATAAAGAAACCGGAACATAGGCACTCATAGCCACACGAAGAGAACACAATTTTCCCTTCAGGAACAGTAATCCAGGACTCCATGGTCCAATCCTCCATCGCATTTTAGTATCCAAGTCTCCTAGCATCGCAACATAATGCCACTTCCCTTACTCACAGTATCAAGGCTAGTCATTGTTTTCAAGCATACTGCCTCATGCTTGCTAACAATCTGCAACACAATCTCGATCAACCTCCAATCTCTGATGTAGCTCCAATTGATGTCATTTTCACTGTCATGTGTTCACCATTCCCTGCAAATTTGCTTAATGTTGGAATGACCAGTTCCAACACACATTCAGAATTGTGACAATAGTTGGTCAGACCAAAGTCACTTCAATAATAACATAAAATACCATGACATGAAATAGTTATTATGAAAATCAGTAGCATTTACTTCCTGGCCAAAGAGTAAGAGTAGAAACCAGGTCACCCTTGCTCGAGGACAAACGGAGAGCAAAAAGATGGGCTGACACACCCCCAATCACCCAAAACTGCTCATTTCTCCACCAATCATCAATACCAACCTCACTCCATCGCATCTCCAAAACGCCAGTTGTAATGATACACACAAAGAGAGCAATAAACCACAAACTAGCATAATTGCTAATCTCTAGAATTATAAATTTTCGAGTGAGCAAACATACAGCAGGCAAGGTACAATAAGCTAACAAGGGTAAGGATGCCAATGGATACACAGTTGCATTTATATAAGACAGTGTTTCCAGCCATTTCAACCCGCCTCCATACCAAATGGGGCAATGCTTGCTCATGAAAATTTCTACTGATCCAAGAGCCCAACGCAACACTTGATGGAGCCGATCTAAGAGATTGATTCGAGCAGATCCCTTGAATGTTGGTCTTAAAGGGATACAGTAAATAGAACGCCAGTCAGCTAACAAGCGTATATCAGACAATCAACCATGCCAGATCATGATGCAACAGATCTATTGAACAAAAGAATTGCAGCTTGCAAACAAAAAATAGAGATTCGGCCTCCTCAGCCTCTCCTCGCGGCCTCTGGGCAAGTCCGGCCTCCTCCGATCTGCAAAAGATCTCACAAAATTCGGAAACTGGATGCTGCGGTTCCATCTATCCCGTCAATGTTGATTTTCAACAAATCAGGGCCAACGATAATATACATGCAATCTCCTAAGATCATCCACGCAGAAGCGCAAGATTTCATGAGTCTGGTCTAACCCCTGACTTGGAGGTCATCTTGTAGTGCCAAAACTGAAACCCAAACAAATGATCATGGCTCCACGACAACAAGTCTCACCCAGCAGATGCATGCCTCCATGGTCTCTTCACATTAATTTCTTTTTCTGCCCAACGAATTCTCCATAGGAAGAACTGACAGTAGCTCTGAAGGAGATTTTGGGCCCTCAACCTGTTGTAGAAGGGCAATCCGCTGGTTGGTCGCAGGCATGATAACAACACAAAAAGGAAAAGTCGATGCTTTTAGACTGTTACTCATCTTAAAACCTTCACTGGCCCTGACATTGCCTCCCCATGAAACAAAATTTTGATTGATATATTCCACGACCACCTCAGAGCACAGCGTATCTTGACAGAACATCGGCGTGTTCGGATGTTCCGAAGAATGCAAGTAAATGAACGATAACTTGAACTCTTCGCGAGAGGTCCTCAAAGCGTCCATAAAGCCAGCTATCTGGAAAGCAGGATGGAAATTGCCATATTCCCTCTCGAACAGATTAATAAAAGCCAGAAGAACTTGCAAGATCTTCAGCAAGACCACCTCTTCTAATCAGTTACTTCAAATCAAGAACTCATCACAGCATCCACTACGGAATGCATTTCCTCATCAACATGGACTCTATTCAAATAAAAAACTTCCAGAGTTAAAAAGGTCGATTCACCAGGTTTTCTTCGCAGCCATACTTTCACTGCGGGTCAGCGATTAACAACCCTCACCACACCAGAGATCAACCAAGATTACTGGTCTCTCGGCATTTAAAAGAAAAAAAATTGCGATGCCCCTAAATCAAAGCTCATGCAGTGAATCGAGTTGTTCACCTCTCAACCAGCAGGTTACGCAGGAGCAAGGCACTTTACTCTGTTGGTCTCCTCCGATTAACAACATGCCAGTCCAATCAGTGGCTGCCTCCATGATTTTCACGATGGCACCCACGTCGGCGCTGAGGAACCAGAGTCCTGTTACAACCTCTGCACCTAGATCCGGCGATGCTCACACACCGCCACACAAACAAGTTGAATGCAACACCCCCCAAGAGATCTCCACCTCTAGGCTCAACGCAACCACTCAGATTTAGGTGCAATATGGCAACCACTATCCACTAGGCAGCACCCAAACTCTGTCACACACGCAGTTCTCCTTACGCCACCGCTCAGCCCGCAGCTTGCTCGGCCTCCTAAACTACACCACCAAACTATGCCACCAAAAGGCTTCACAAACGCAGAAATCATAGATCCGCCTGAATCCAATACTAGAGTCTCTTAATGATGGAAAAACTAAACACTAAAGAAAATACTCTTTTATTTCCTCAGCCCATGAGGGGCCAAGCTCAGGAGGGGCCAGGCCCTCACAGGCTCCGATTCCAAGATAAAATAGCACACAACAATATATTCTATTATTATGAATGAAGAAATTACACACATATTTATACAATCAATAGTCTCAAGATAGGAATTCTATCTTAGACGTACACTAGTGTGGTTGAGAGATTCTCTCAACCACACACTAAACTAGGAGAAACTAAATTCCTATTATGTAGGAACAAACTCCTCAAATGGAGAATTACAACCATAGACAAGTAGGAATTAATTATTTCTAACTTGCATTGTCTAGTTTCTATCAAGTTTCTTCTCGAGAGTTCAGGAAAGGGTTTCGAGAGTTCAATTAGTTTCCTGAGGAAGGCATCACCATCGACATTCGAAAACCTTCATCACCGTGTATAAAATCATTGTTTGGCAATGTGAAATCCAAGCGTGTTTGTGTTCAATTCTGTGTCTGCGTTCTCTAATACGGTATCACAGCTCAGGGCCGGAGTTGTGGGCTCGGTGAGTTGTGGGTTCAGTGTTGGTGAGCCACGTAAAGGACGCAGTGAGTCTCAAGGCTCAGTTGTGTGCAAAGAGAGTAGTGGAGTTAATAGAATAGAAGCTTTGTGAAGCTTGTGAGTTGGCGTTGTGTATTGTCTTGAGACTATTGAGTCTAGCCGAGTATTTGTAAGCGCCATTGGAGGAGTCTGAATCTTTGGTGGTGGATGAGAGCATTCTCTATTGGGTGAAGCATGTAGTGTTGTGATATTGTCTGTGTGAGCTCAGTGGAAGCACCAAAGACGTGTTGAGCTGAAGATCGAAGTTGCTGAAGATTGTAAAGAATTTGCAGTCAAAGGTGAAGCCGCTGAAGACCGTTGCCATTTGGAGGAGAATGTGTGTTAAGCGTTGCAACGTGGAGGAGCTAATTGGAGAAGAAACTAGCATTAATACCACTAGACAGATATTTTTTGAGGATTCACTAAAGGTTTGAGCAACGTTGTGGGGCCATGAATATTTGAGCGCTATTGTTGCTTTTTGTTCTTCGTATTCCTCAAATTTTGCAAAAAAATATATTTGCAGCGTGTAAAGGCTCTGGTGAAGGGCGAATTGGCTGAAGCTGTTGAGTAAGAGACGGTTGAATGTGAGACGATTGAATGTGATTTCCCTATTCCAGCCATGAAAAGAGGAGAGAGTCGTCACGTCTTGTCTATTGTTTGTTTCTGTTTGGAGCTCAAAAGGGCCTTTGTTGGAACAAATTGTGTGAACAAGGCACTTAATATTCCAAGGGTAACACTCATTTTATAAATGTTGCTGCACAATAGTATGAGAAATTTGGTATGAGAAAAAAACAAAGTTGAAGTTTTTTTTGTTTTACTTGGAATTAAGTTGATAATTACTTTGAGTTACGTGGATATTTTACATATTGGGCTATTTACCATAAAATAAGCCTATGAATTTCGTTTATCTTTATTGTTAATACAAAGCCCTCATTTTATGCAGAGTCCTAAGTTCAAACTTCCATAAATTAGAAACATCGAATGATGCACTATTTTCAAATTACATATGACCTAAGTTTATGTCCTTGATTGCTATAATGACTCAAGGATTTAATGGAAGCAAAAGGATTCTCTGTGATCTAGTTTTGTTGAGATTTGCTCCAAAGAAATTACGGGCTTTCTGACATATGAAGCTCTGTTGAATTTTGAAGTGTTTCCTATGTTGACATATGGAGCTCTGTTGAATTTTGAAGTGTTTCCTATGTTGCTCGATGTTGTTCTTTCCAGTTTGTGAGGAATTACTTACGACAAATAATTCGACATGTGAATCTTTAGAGCTTAAGACACCGATTTACAGAAATGAAGAGAAAAGATTAGAGTATTGAAATAATAAATGTATACTGATATAATTAAGATTTGAGAGTTAGCTTCGTGGAAGAAGTCTTTGTAAAATCATTTATGGTCACCTGTTCTACATTTAATTCTGCGCTGGCACCTGCGGTTAGCTAATGTTGTCTGGTTGTTGTTACAGACTTACAATGAAACTAGAAGGGTGTTGGTAGACAAAATCGTGAAGCTTTAAGGCATGGTTGAGTGTTAGCTCTTGTGCTTATTGAAAGACTACAGGTGTGTTTTTGCCCAGCATAAGGAAGTGGAGAAATGAGTGGAATAATGTTTGATAGTGATCTTTTTGATGTTGTTTTTTCAGAGAGTCCATTTGGAACCATCCTTTGGGCCGGGTAATATTTTGTATTCCGGTAGTATTTTTGGGTCTGAAGAATTATTTGATAAACATAATGGTGTTGTTCATGAGCAGTCTATTCCACATGATCCTCCAATCACTGAAAGAAAAGCATGCTTTTCCCAAAACCTAATTGTTAGAAATTTGATTGAATCTACTACTAAGATGGTTTTGATAATGGAGGATACAAACAAGGATGTTGTTCAAACACTGCACATGTTTGAAGATGAGTGCATTTTGGTGGATGAAGAGGAACTTGGTCACATACTTTACAAGGCTCCTTGTGATGGAAAGTGGGGAGAGCATGAATTAGAGTACTTTGTTTTCCCTGTTCAGGATGTTGCTTTGCATCCCAATCTAGAAGAGGTTGTTAAGTACAAGGTTGTTAAGTATGTAAGCAAAGAGCAGTTGAAGGAGCTCATAAGGAAAGCAAGAAAAGTGAAGATGAAAATGCATCATCAAATAAACAAGCATGGGCCCTTCAGCAAGAAGGCAAAAATGAAGAATGTGTTATCAAATCGCGTGTTGTAGAAAATCGAGATTATGTTGAAGCCTAGCTGAGACTTAGACCAACAGGCATGTCAATTAAGATTATGTTGACAGTGTCTTATGTATTGTGCTATAGTTTATTTTGTGTGTTTGTCATATGGTTGGAATTAATGGGGTGTATTGGAAAACATTAATTCTAACCACCATGTGCATTCAATGCATTGTCTAGTTTTCGTCTAGTTTCTTCTGGAGAGTTTAGCAAAGGGTTTCAAGATTTCAATTAGCTTTCTGAGGGAGAAATCACCACCAACATTCAAGAACCTTCATCACCGTGTATAAAATAATTATATGGCAATGTGAAATCCAAGCGTGTTTGTGTTCAATTCTCTGTCTGTAATCTCTGATACCTTGAGCAGTGTTACCACTTTTGTCTACGGGATGAAAAGCATCATGATCATGGGATTCTGTATGAGCCATGTGACCTTCAAAGCTACCCAGCCCATCTTGCCATCACTTTTGGTGGCAACGGAGAGAGTATTGCAACGACCGTTGGGCAACAGTTTCTTACACAAGGCAAATTTGGGCTTCTATAGAATCAAAAGGAGATGGCAAATCTACTCTCTTGAGTGAACCATGGAGAGGCTGCTTGAGCTCTCCTTCATTAAATAACATGCCCCTTAAGGGTTCTCTCCATGGCCCCTTTTTACCCCATCGTGCCGCGGTTTGTGTTGGAATATCTAATTCCTACTTGTCTCAGTTGTGATTCTTACTAAGTAAAGGATTCTGTTCATAGTAGTTAGGATCTATTTCCTAGATTGGTGTGTGGTTGAGTAAATCTCTCAACCAACAGATTGTGTTTCCAAGATAGCGTACCTATCTTGAGACAACACTTCTTGTGTATATGTAATTGCATTTGATTAATAAATCAATATGGATTCTCATATTTTATCATGGTATCAGAGCCTTGACAGCCTGGCCCCTCATGGGCTTGGCTTGCCCTAGGATGAGGAAGCTTGGCCCATTCTGGGCTGAGGAAATAAAAGAATATATTTTATTTTTTATAATTTTTGGTTTGTCTATTTATTTAGGCCCGCCGAAGGAGCGTTTCAAGTTTGCTTATGGTAGCGAGAGCATCGGTGGATCCGGATCAGTGGTGGGGGCGAATCAATGGATTTTGGACAATGGTGCGGTGGGTCGGTGGATCTGTATGACTACTCGACCCATGAAGGGGATGTTAATTGGCCCAGTGACCATTTTGAGCTAGTCCTTTGTTAGAAATGGTCAACCAAGATCTGAAACTTGCATGCAAATTCCCTTGCCCATCAAGGATGAGGTGGAAGATTTGGAAGTGAGTGGAATTCAGATGATTCAAATTGATGAGGCAGCTCTTAGAGAAGGTTTGCCTCTACACAACGCTGAACATGCTTATTACCTAGATTGGGTTGTACAAGAAATCTGCATCACTAATTGTGGTGTGCAAGATACCACTCAGATCCATACTCACATGTGTTACTCAAAATTCAATGACATTATTCATTCCATCATTGATATGGATGTCGATGTCATCACCATTGAGAATTCTTGTTCCGATGAGAAACTTCTCTCAGTTTTCTGAGAGGGTGTGAAATATGGTGCCAGAATCGGTCCTGGTGTCTATGACATTCACTCTCCTCGCATTCCAAGCATAGAAAAAATTGCAGATCGTATCAGCAAGATGCTTGTTGTGCTTTGTTGTGTGGTTATATTCACTGAGTTGGTGATTGGTTCTAATGTTGTGAGCACTGTAAGGCGAGTTGCAAAAAACATCATTGCTTGGAGCCAAGCCTTTGGTGATCTTCAATTTAATGAGTTCGGATGCGATTCCAGACCGGCTTTTCGGTCTCCTTTGGGGACGGAAGCCAGAGAAACTCGCCACAGTGGAGTTAAGAAGCTGGAGAAGTTCTTGAGCTTAAGAAGGCAAATGTTGTTTTTTTTAATCTCAGATTTATTTTTAACCATGCACTGTAATCATATTTGCAGTTTTTTTTATGGTGAAGGAAATTTTTTTATTACTTGGCAGAAGGTAGGACAAAATTCTCTGCATCTGGGCTCCCTGCAGGTCGTAAACCCTTGGCCGATGCATCCATGTTTGGCTTCGATCCATGGTTTTGCCCTTAACATTTCAGGTTTAAGGGGTTTCATGCTTAATTATAAACGTATAAGGGTTTTAGGAGTGTTTACTCTTAATTTTAAGGTGAAATCCGTGCAGAAAGGCGATCTCCGGCAGAAGGTCTGGAGTTTTCTGGAGTTCAACTAAATGGAGAGTTGGTTGTCATGTTATTGTTTTTTTTGTTTGTAAATAGTGGTCAAAAGTCATGTTGGGCAGAGATAGAGAAATCTGATATTTTGTCAACTTGAAAGTTTATTTTTTATGTCTTGGATAAAATTATTATGCCTTATTGAGCCTAGCTAACTCAATTTAGGTAAAGTTATTTTGTTAGAATTTGCGACTCTAACAAATGACGACATGTTAAGTATGGAGTTCCAAGATTTAATTGACAAAGAAAAAGATGACCAAGATGTGAAACGTGCAACAACAATGATTAAACAATGATGGACAACTAGGTGAAAGTGTGAGTTTGTGGAATAGACTCTACTATGTTGTAATGTAAGCAAGTCTAGGATGTTTTCTAGTGGTATTTGTAATTTATGTACCTGGTAACTCCAAGACTTGGAGTTGTGTTGTAAGCCTTGTAAGGCATGTGTATCCCCATACAGTTTGTGGTAATCTAAAATCCATTTTGTATTTGCAGTGTCGGTTTGTGGTAAGCCAGAAAACACATGTAAGAGTGAAGTGGGTCAAATATTCCTATTGGCTTCATTTAGTGTTAGCCGAGAAAACCCTCGGCCTCGTTGAGTCAGGTCTTTGGTGAGCTTTAGTGGCTGGAGTGCCCTAGTGGCAGGTTTGTAGCCTAGAGTGGCTGGAGTGCCCCAGTGGCAGATTTGTGGCCCATAGCGGCTGAGGTGAGCCTTCGTGGTTGTGTTTAGCCTTAGTGACTGAGAGCCCTTGGAGGCATGGTTGAGGGCGATCCGATAAAATCCATGATGATATTGCAGGGGGATTTACAAGTACAGGTATAGGTGTGCAGTTATAATGGTTGGAAGAACCATGTATGTGAAGGACAACCTATAAGACTGGTGGTTGCAGTGGTTAGTACCCATGCATTCCAGTGGATGGTTGCTCCTTTATATGGACATAAACATATTCTTTTTATGTTTGACCACAACTAGATTTTATAGATTGATATGGATACAAGTACTCATTAAAGGGGGGTGTTGGAATATCTAATTCCTACTTGTCTCAGTTGTGATTCTTGCTAAGTAAAGGAGTTTGTTCCTAGTAGTCAGGATCTATTTCGTAGATTGGTGTGTGGTTGAGATAATCTCTCAACCAACACATTGTGTGTCCAAGATAGCGTACCTATCTCGAGACAACACTTCTTGTATATACGTAAATGCATTTGATAAATAAATCAATCTAGGTTCTCATATTTTACCAGTTTGCTTCTCTGCGTCTCCATGGAAGGCCCTCGAATGCAGCTTTTGAGGCTCACAGCAAAGAACCCCCCACTATTAGATGGGAAGATCTTTTCCCACACCCTCGCACTAGCTTAGAAACAAGAGGGTATATTGTCATCTTTTTCCGTCTTTCTCGAGCAATAGATAGCATCCGAAGACCCTTCAAAAGGCCTTAGACATGCCACGATATGCTACAAACTCCTTTAGGTATAACAAAAGACTAGAATTTGCACTATCCACATTATGCTGAGAGACTGACTGCAAGAGCAGCCTTCACACGAATATCATGTCAAGCCTTGTCAATAAAATGTCGCTTCTAGCGAGGCCCTCCCTTTATGACTTTGCTCGAGGGAGCTGTCACCAACACCAACACCCAACACATGAAACATGATACCTCCAAAGGAAAAGCGCCATGAAAGGGAGAAGCACAACCACCTGGACCTCTCCCCCTCAAAACATAACACTAATTCAAATGGGCATAACTAACAGATGAACGATGCACCTAAAGCATTCCACATAGAAGTTCCTACGGAACGGGTTAGCAACTAAATTACTTGAGACAACTCATGAGTGCCTAATACAACATCTTATTCATTGCATCGCTCGACCAGCCAGCAAAGCTCCTCTCTGAACTTTCCTTCAACATAGATCAGTCCCGTTGAGATAATCGAATCCTCAAAGAGATTCGATCTTAAGTCCCAAATTACCACCTGAAAAAAAAAAATTAAAAGTCACACTTCACTATCCTCAACCATCCTCATACATCTAGAACACAAATAAGGTCTCACACCAACCAACCAATGAACAGGCTAGGCTTTCTAGTAAGGCCACCCTAAATCCATTGCAGGTAGCTCCTTCTACAAAACCAATTGTCATCTCCCAACCCCTGAAAGTGCTCACAATTACCAATTTCGTGGTTATTAAAACCCATGTGCCTTGACCCTCTACTTGCCCAACACATCTCATTGTCATAATTGCCAATTGGGAGGGAAAAAAATTACCGAACATTTTCCATGTTCGTCACCTTGACGGAGAGGAATTTGAATACTTTGAATAGACTGATAATTTATAAATTTTATAAGTATGAAAGGTTTTGTATTTGTCATTTCCTGTTCATAGTATTATTTTTGCCATGTTTACAATCATTTCTGAGGTTAATATATAAATCAGAGTTATTCATAACGAAAGAAATAGCGTAGAAAGCTTTAAATTATATATCTAATGTTTTGAAATATTATATTAATATGAAAATTTAAATATTAATTGTTTATTATTGATGATGATGATGATTAACGTCCACTCAAACCAAACTTTGGTCTATCGGACCTAAAGAAAACAAATTATTTATTTTGATTTAAGATTTTATTCCTACGCTCAAAAAGCTTGGAGAGAAGCCTCCCCACCTCACTTATTATATTGAAATATCTAAAATCCAAAATGTTAGGTAAGAAGGAATTTTTTTCTTTTTAATTATTATTACATTGAAATTTCTAGAATGTTAGGAGAGATTGAACAAAATATCTCAAAGGCTAACTTAATTAAAATATTTTCATTATATTTATTATTAAATTAAATATTAAATAAATCTTATTTATAAGTATTTTAATTAAGAAATAAATATTAAATTTTAGCAAATTATTTGAATATTATTTTATTTTATTTAAAAATAATAATTGTGGGGTTGTTTAATTATTAGACATTTTGGAGTTTGTGATTCAAAATGGATTTTGGATATACTTCTAAGTCTAAGTGTTCCTCACAGAGGAAAATGAAAGTTTAAGGATTCTCCTGGAAATAGTCCCATTGCATAGATATTTTCATTTTGAATCTAAAGCAATTTGAATGGGCTAAAATGGACTTCGGATGCAGAAGTTATCGCAAAAAGAAGATTGTCTTTGTTCTTTGAAAAATGAGGCATTTCCCCTAAAAATGGTATAAATTGCCTTATAAAGGAAATTGCATCGCAAATAGCCAAAGGGAAGGACTTAAAGCAGAGGTGGAAGGGATCCCGACTACAACCTCCGACTTATCGCAACGAAGATAGGCTCGCATGTGATATCGGAACCCCGGGCTATGTGATGGAGCGATTGCGATCGGCGAATCGGCGAATCAATGATCAGCACACCCAAATGGGAAGGACCCCCTGGCCAATGCGACATGCGATCGTCGATATCGATGTCGATGGATCGACATACCCAAAGGGCAGACCCCCGGGCCGTTGCGATTACGGTTAGAGATCAAGACTCGGACCCGATAAGGATTATGGACCTGATTGCATAAATTTTGAGATTTGTATTTCGGATTTTCTATATATTCCTTTGTATTTGAGGTTTTGGCCATTATGCTATGCTATGCGATATGTGACTTGAGTCGGACCTTAAAGGGAATATGGATGCGAATATATATATTTTGAGTTCCGGCAGAAAGGGATTTTCTATGTATTTTCACATTTTCGTTAAATAAACGAAATACAAAAGAAATGCACCCAAAGCGATAACCCAAAAGATTTATAGACACAGCGTTATATTATTTGAGTTCCATAATGAGCGGGATTTTGGGCGGGTCTCGGGCGGTAAGTGGTATTGGACGGGCTCTGCCTGATCCCATACACTGGTCGAGACATGGCTTGGCGCTAGAGAGAAAACCGACTTTTCAGGCGGGTAGTCTCTGTGCACATAAACCGCCCGAAATGAATATCAACCGTTGGATTAGAGATCACCCAGATCAACAGTGGGCTTGCGATAACGACCAAAGGTGGATCCAAAAGGATTATAGGGCAGATTCGATGATTTTTGAAGTCTGATAGAAATCGTTTTTGCGTGTTTTTAGCGTATTTCTCTATGTAAACAGGGAAACGTGTTCCCGAGGATTTTGACTGCGTCAGTGTTCCTTTCCGTTTAAAAACAGGTGGCCACCATGCTTGAAGGCGTTTTGACAATGATTGTTTAATGCTCAAAGGGGATTTGAACAGACAAGGAGCAGAGAAGTCGTAGAGCCGTAGAGGGATGAGTACACGTAGAGAAATGACTGGGGAAGCCATAGAGCCGGTAAAATGTCTCACAGGAGCAGAAAGCCCAGTTGGCAAGAGAGGGAGGTCGCTAAAGGAGCACTGTTAACTGAAAGAGCGAAAAGCCAGAGAGCACGATTGACAGTCAACAAAGCTGCAAAAGGTTGCTGGAAGGTTGTTAAAGGTCACTCGAAGGACTAGCGAACCATTAATGCACGCAGAGGCCGAAAGAGAGAGCTTAGAGAAGCCAAAACCAAGAGCTAAGAGCCAGAGCTAGAGCCAGAGCCGAGAGCTGGAGCCAAAGCCGAGAGCCTCAAAGCCAGGGATGAGATGGTGTTCTAAGCTCATTGTTTCTGTGTAAAATAGTGGAATTAAGTGTGGAGCTTGTAAAAAAATTGATGCTATAATCCTAGAGAGCCTAGTCGAGCTGACTAGAGCTCAAGGAGACGTAGCCTAAGAGTTTTGGGTGAACTCCAAATTAATATTGTTGTCCATATGTTTGTTATTTGTTGCACTGTTGCATTGTTACATGTATTTACATATGAGCACAAACAATAGATTTTAAAGCATATAATGAGTTAAAATAAACAGAAGCATACACCTTATTATCAAGCACATTATTAGTTCCACATTGGTTAATCATAATTGTCTTGGGAACATTTAAGCTTTGGAAGTGGGAAAGGTTCTTGTAAGTTCACAAGAAGCCTTTAATGCCCCATTTTCAGATCAGTTTGGATGTGAATTTTGCCCCAAAAAAAGAAAATAATCAGTCAAATCTTATTTTTTATTTTTTAAAATTGAATTTTGAAATACATATATAAATTCAATACTCTAAAAAACTTCCCCAACTCATCTAAACAAATCAAAACAGAAAATACTCCCATAAACCTCTAATAACTACTAAATAAACTAACACATTAACTTAATTATATAAATTAAATAACTTACAAAAGTTAGTGTAAATATGCAATACCATCCCAAATTCAAGAAACCTCTTCCCAATGTTGGGCCCTCAGCCTCCGGATTCCGACTGGTCGGACATAGAACTCTTTTCCGGTGCCATAGTCGTCAAAGAGCCCAAGGGCGCCATCGATTACCGGATGTATTACTCCGGGCGTTCGGCGGAAGTGTGGAGCATGGGCATTCAGCCCTTCACCAACACGTTGCTCATACGCAGAATCGGAGTGGTATTCAGCTCAGACGGCCGTGCCTTCCAGTGCCACCGTGCTCTGGCACCATCATGTATCTCTCCGACGAGCCCCCTGCCTTCGACTGCGTCCACGTTACCATAAAGTGAGGCCGTGTCTATACCGGTGAAAAATGGCTCGGCTAAGATATTTTATTTCGATTTCAAATTATATACATTTATATGTATAATTCATTTGAAATATAATATATAGATTTGACAGGCAAAAAGGAGACATGTACAACTCAACCATAATCATGTACGTCGAGAATCAAATAAAGATCATGGCGGCAGGTGATCATGTAAGCTATGCGAAAGAATCATTGACCGCCACTAGAATATGTTAGTTAATAAATACTATTTTTGTTAGCATTTCTATTTTGTTATAATAATTAATAAATATTATTTATATTAACATTTGGTCGTGCTACAATATAGGAATGAATTGGTTGGGATGTTCGGTAATGTTAGGAAATCATAATTTATCATAATTATTAAAATTAATTTTAATAAAATAAATTATTTTGAAATTTAAAATTTTATTGTGTTTAGAGACGCTTTACATTTTAGTAAATCGTAGAGAGACGCTTTACAACTTAGTATGGGGTGGATCTCATGTAAAATGTAAACATGTAAATGTAATGTTTAACATTTAACATTTAATATTTTTAATCTAATGTCAGCGTTATTTAAAAATCAATCTAATTATTAACATCTATAAACACAATATAAATTTAAAATATAAAGAGGTTTAAGAACACTAAAAAAAGAGGTATGGTAAATAAATAGAAGTATAAATAAACTAAAAGTATGGTAAATAAATAAAACAAGATTTAATATTTACTCCAAAGGTATGGTAAATAAATATAAATATAAATAAACTAGAGATATGGTAAATAAATAAAACCTCTTTTTATATGTACTCAATAAACCTCTATATATTTACCAAAACTCAAAAACTAGGTTTTATTTAGGGGAAGCCTTTGATCCAAATACCATGGGACAAATAATTATTATTACCATGGGCCAAATACTATATTTATAAAAGATGTATGACAAATAAATAAATATAAAAGATGTATAAAGGCTTATGGTAAATAAATAAAATTATATCAAATAGGATTAGAAATCAACATCTAACTATATACCAAGCCTATGGGCCAAATAACATGGTAAATAAAAGAGACATGCTAAAAAAAAATGTAAATTTAAATAAACATAAAGTATGGTAAACAAATAAAACCTCTTTTTTATATTTATTCCATAAACCTCATTATATTTACTAACACTCCAAAAAGAGGTTTTATTTAGGTGAAGCATATGGGCCAAATTATTATTAATACCATGAAAAAAAATATTATTGATATTAACCCTAATATCAACATTAAATGATTAATATTATTATCATTATTAAATATA
>APFE030231045.1:47022-93609 GCA_000404065.3 Pinus taeda
CAGACAGAGGTTGTCAATAGGATGATTGTGCACATTCTATGCATGTATAACTCAAAGCATCCACGCACATGGGACGAGAGCCTCCCCTATGTTCAGCACAGCTACAAACGAGCTCTTCACAGCTCCACTGGCCATAGCCCTTTTCAGGTGGGTTTGGGATTCCAGCCACTATGCCCCATTGATGTGGCCATGCCACTTGCAGCTACTCACATGAATTCAGCTCATGTCCAGTCCGAAACAGATAAGGCCACCAGATTCATTGAGCGCATCCAACATATTCGCCAGCAGGTCCATGACATTCTTGAGAAATCAAATGCCAAGTACAAGCAGCGACATGATCAACATCGGGTGCCACACAATTTTCAGGTGGGCGACAAAGTCTGGTTGCATTTGCAAAAGGAACGCCTTTCTGGAGCCTATCGGAAATTAAGAAGGCCACTCCGATATGGTCCTTACACCATTACTAAGGCTATGGGAGACAATGCATTTGAGCTCAGCATTCCCCCATTCCTTGGCCTGCACCCAGTGTTCAATGTGGACCGCCTTCGGCCATACTTTCCACCATTACTAGACACATCCGACATTGCAGAACATCTCCAACCCACAGAATTAAATCCAGATTGCATGGAACAAGCTGCAACTGATCGGATCATGGACACACAGATCAAGAACACTCGCCAACAGAATATCCAACTGTATCGAGTTGTCAAAGCAGCCCTCCTTCAGCAAGGCAAGTGGTTCACCAGGGAAAAGGTTCAGCAGAAGTTTCCTCATCTCATGGAGGAGCTCAACGCAATGGGGACCATTGCTTCCTAAGGGGGGAGGAATGATCCAGGTGGATATTGGTGGCCACCTGCCAAGTCCACCTGGACCCCCACCATTGTCTTTCTAAGCATTTTCAGTTTCCTTAATTGTAGCACAACTTACTATTTTTAGCAGTTTTTCGGGTCCTGAACTTCCGGAGCCGTTTTGAGGCCCTAAACGACGTTTTTTGGGGAATCCGGGGACAACATGGGTGCATGCGATGGACTGATGTTGCCCGTTCCAACAATGATAGTGCTCGAATAGATCTTTCTAATGAGCTATTGTACGCGTCAAACGGAGATCATATGCTCAAGTTACGACCCCGGGAAGTTGATGTACCAACTTACCCCCAAACGGGGCCCACAGTTTGGCGTTTCATCTCCTAGGGTTAGGTTTTGGAATGTGAAGGGTTTTTCATTGTGTCTCAAACAATAAATAGGCCTTCGAGCCTCATTGTAACACAGTTCAGAGGCATGTAGCCATCACATCTCTTCTCAGAGATAAGCTACCATCGCCCTAGCTAGTTTATTTCCATTTCTGATTGTAAGCATATTTCAGTATTTTCCATTAATGAAATGTAGTATTATTTCCGCTGCATATTTGTGTATATGGTTATCTCTGTAATTTGTTGCGTTCCTGTTTAAATCCGGATCAATTCTAGTCTATCCTATAGGAGCATAACAAAAGGAAGTTAAATATCATATATAAATTCCAAGTCCTAATGAATCAATTACTAGTTCACATAAGAACAAGGCTGTATTAAGTCCTAATTGAAATCCAATTACTTATACAGGAATACACATTCCTTTCCATACAAATAGCACTTGAAATTGATGTTTAACAAAATTTTGAATCAGCAACCCTCATGAGTTAAGCATGCTATTGAATTATATTTGAATAACCAGGAATAACCATGAACTGTATGTTATCAATATGCACAAAGCAAAACACATTTATCTTTATGCAAGCAACAATTCTCTGGTCCTAAGCACATGAAATCAAAGGAAAATAAATCTTAAATAGAAGGCTCCTTCTTGACCCAAAACAATCTTCTTTATTCACAATAAATCAAAAGTTATTCTGCCCAAAAAAAAGTCCTCCCTTCATCTCGAGAGGTAATATTTATGCAGAAGGAACTGACCCTCTATCTTCCCTTAACCTTTCACCTCCCTTCTCTTTTCAATTTACAAATTAGAATATATAATCGTAGAACAGTCGTTGTAAACGCTGACACATAAAGGCCACATCTATTGGAGCGTTTCATTTCCTGGGGAAATGAATAGATGCTGATTAAAAGGAGGAGGTATGCGTGTCATTTCTTCATGATAAGGCTTGTGACCGCATAACCTTCGGAACACACAGGTAACACATGGAAACATAACTGCCAACGCCTAAAGCCAAATCTTTAAATAAAACATATCCGCATATATAAACTCATTGGATCCACTCATGCATCTTTTGTCTGGAGCCATACTTGATGCTTATGCAACTGTTGTTTGACCTCACTTGCCTCCTCTCGGTCCTCGTCTGCAGAGATAACTAACATCAACTATACTTATGAAAAGATGATAGAAATTCTTAAAAAACACAAATCTTGCCTTCATTAAATGTTTATAACATCAAAAGGAAAAGTGTGAAAGAATCGGCCCCTGTTTTTTTAATTCACGCATTGATTAAGTCCCGCAAGTGTAAACTCAATTTACATTGAAAATCATTGCATAACACAGAACCAAATCCGAAATCTAGACTTGAAATATTATAGATGGGAACCCATACCCTATCGGGTCCATGAATCGCATCGCACCTTAAGTTTAAGCTTTGGGCTCTACTGATTGCGCTTTGCAATAGGCCAGACTTGACATATATATGTGTTATGGTCAATAGTGCCGGTGGGTCCACCCTATGGGATTTTCTTTTGAAAACAGGGACAACAACCTTTTATCGAATACAAAGAAAAACACGGGAAAAACCGTGGCCAGGCCATAGGTCTGGACATAAAAAATTATGCACCTGGGCATATAATTATCGCTGAGTCCGCTCATCGCCCCTTCGCATATTGCATGGGCTTCACTTTCGCCAACTACAAATTGTGATTAGCGATAGGCTTCGGACCCAAAAATACATATGATGCGCTTAATAATATCAGTGGGTCTGCCATATCACAGAACACCTTGTGTATGGGCGTTGTGTTGAAAATAGCAACAAGAAATGCTAAAAATAGAAGTGCTAAAAACAGCACTGCTATAAATAGCAGTTTGGGCACCAGTGTTGGATTGAACAACAGGGAATGAAAAATGGAAGTGCTAAAAATGACATTCTATTTTTAGCAGTTCAGGATGGATTCCTATTTTAGTCAACCCCTCAACTAAAAATAGGAAGTAAAATTCGAATTTGAACTTAACAGCTATTTGAAAATAAATTAATTAATTCTCCACGAGTTAATTAGTTGGGAAAAATCAAACATGAAGTCTATGTGAGGACATGCAACATTTTCTCTATTAATTGAGGAATTTATCCATTAGTTAAAGAGATAAGGATGAGTTCTAATTTCAATAGTAATTAGTTGGCTCGGTTAACTGAGTCAAGTCCACTTAGATTGATTTAAATAGTTTGTTTAAATCAATGTGAGTTCAGTTAGTTAATGCATGCTTTCATATAACTGTTGCACTTCAAATAACTGGATATTCTCTCATGAATAACTCATGCATGTCAGTTCAGACAGAGACCCAATTGAGATCAGAGGTGGGATAGTGTACTATAAGTTGGATGGATTTTTCCTATAAAGGAAGCTCATCCATGGAGAAGGATTTATCTTCTTCAATATTGCGCAGTTGGATTAGAGGTTAGTGAGTGTGTGAAGAGGCCAATTCACACAAGTGGCTGCACTGGACCCCAAGAAAAATTGCGTAAGGAAATAGGAGGCTTGGAGGGCAGAGGAAAGTTTTTTGAGAAGCCTTTGACTGTCTATGAGCAGCAGAGGGATTATATTGACAGTTGGATAGCTTGTGAGCTAAAGCTTTGTCTAATCCAGACATATTTCCACTTATATGATAATACAAAGTTGGGGTTTTAGGCTGAGGCTTTCCTCGGGTTATTCTTCTATGTTTCATGTGTATGATTTCATCTTCTTTGTTATATGTGTTATGATTGATCTAGCTCAAATTGATTAAGCTTATGCAAAGTTTGATTGTAGAAGTAGATCTAGTATTTTTCTTTAGTATATTGCATTATCAGGTGACCTATAGGTGGGAATTTCTATATGGTATCGGAGAAAAGGTGATCAAGGAAGAACAGTATACAATAAGGGAGAAGTTTCAAGTTTGTGATTCCTGAATATAGAAATCGAGTTCTTATCACATCTCTATTTCACCTATGGTGTTAAATGGTTTAAGAATCGAATATGCCCTTTGTGGAAATTCAAATTATATAGCCTGGAAGGATCACATGGAAGCAATACTAGAGGACAACGGTCTAAAGGACTTCATTGATCAAAAAGTCCCCAAGTCGACTAGTGCTGCTGACTTGGTTGAATGGAAGAAATGTGTGGCTAGAGCAAGGAGAATCCTTCTGGAGGGAGTTCGAGATCACATAGTATCGAGTCTCCGTGGGAAGGAGATACGATTTTCAATGTGGAAAACATTGAAATATCTATATCAGAATAACAGTGATCATAGGAAGTTGGCATTGAAAGACAAGCTTCAGAATATTGAGTGTGAAAAGGGTGACACGATCTCTACGTATCTGAACCACATGCAGAGATGATCTTAGAAGTGTAGGGATCGCGACAACTGATGATGACATGGTGAGTCTTGCACTCCTCGGTCTTCCTAAGAGTTAGCATAGCTACCAAGACTCAGTTAATGGAAGAGAGAAACTACTAGATTGGGAACAAATTTGGTTGGATTTGATGCAGGAGGAGATAAGAAGAAGCACTAGAGATGGTTCTTCATCCATGCAAGATGAAGAAAATTGCGCCTTAGCGAGTAAGGAGAAGAAGGGGAAGGAGAAGGTTTCTCATTCCCAATCCATTTCTTCCCACGGTGGGAAGAAGTTTGAGAAATCGAAAGTGCAATGCTTTTGTTGTCATGAGGTGGGCCATTTTGCTACAAATTGTCCATTGAGGAAATCCAAGAAGGGATCCATGGAAGGATCAGAAGGTGAGGCACTGGCCTCATGGTTCGATTTGAATTTCACACTGTTTGTATGCATGGTTTCATCCATGGTAGGAAGTGGTTGGTTTCTTGACAATGGAGCTTCTTTCCACATGACCAATGACAAGAGTTTGTTCAGTACTTTGGAGGAGAAAGATCTCCAGATACTCATAGCGATGGGTAATGATGAAAAGTATAGTGTCTCAGGTGTAGGCACAGTTATTTTTCAAAGGGAGCATGGAGCTTGCCTTACATTGACCAATGTCAAGTATGTACCAGGACTTAAGAGAAACTTAGTGTCGATCACGATGCTAGAAGATTGGGGCTATGATGTAATCTTCAGTAAGGGAAAGGTTTTCCTTAGACACATCATCACTAGACAAGTGAAGAAGATCGGTTCACAGGTTAAGAACCTATATGCTCTTTCGGTTCAAGATGCATGCAAAGCCTTGAGGAGCAAGTCAACTCATGGAGACTTGGTGGTTGAGAGGGAAAGTACATTACCTCTCAATATGCAGTGCCAGAAGAAGTCTCAAATGATTGTGGAGGAGCCACATTTGGTGAAGCCACTTCAGGGGGTTGTGGAGCAGCCACAACTAGAGAAGATTAGAGGAGATCGACTAGAGACGTCTACTCATGCAGAGACCTCCAGTAGGGGGAAACTTCGAGCTAGGTAGGTAGAGGTACCACATGCAGCCATACCTCTAGGTAGGAGGTGTGGCGATGTGGAGTGATCATCCCAAGGAGGAGGGGCAGGATCCTTGAGCTACCCAACCTCTTTGATTTGAATTTGCTACAGGAACCTCGATGAGGAGTAGCAAGACTGATTGATTGGGTAGAGACAGATGCAGATGGAGTGAAAGAGAGAGCTATAGTGCAGGAGTCTTAGGACTATGTAGAGCTAGCGGGCTGCAACAATGTGAGAGGCACAAGAGTGTTGCACTAGTGCACGATGGCACAGAGAGGTGTGCAACGGTGCAAGATGCATGGAGTGTTGCAGTAGCTTAGAGGTTAGAGAGGGAGCACTTGTTAGCAATAGGTAGAGCTTCAGCATCAGAGTATGTTTCTAGCCCAACAAAGAGGTCAGTGGGGAGTTTTTTTTGTTCCTATAGTTGATGGAGAAACCACACTTGGTAGAAGTGTTGCATGCAGAACATTCTGAAGGTACAGGATCAAGTTTGAGTTGAAGCCTTTCTTGTTGAGAGGGAGTGTTGAAAATAGAAACAAGAAATGCTAGAAATGGCACTGCTATAAATAACAGTTTGGGCACCAGTGTTGGATTGAGCAATAGGGAATGAAAAATGGAAGTGCTAAAAATAACATTCTATTTTTAGCAGTTCAGGATGGATTCCTATTTTAGTCAGTCCCTCGACTAAAAATGTGAAGTAAAATTTGAATTTGAACTTAACAACTGTTTGAAAATAAATAAATTAATTCTCCATGAGTTAATTAGTTGGGAAAAATCAAACATGAAGTCTATGTGAGGACGTCCAACAGTTTCTCTATTAATTGAGGAATTTATCCATCAGTTAAAGAGATAAGGATGAGTTCAAATTTTAGTAGTAATTCGCTGGCTCAGTTAATTGAGTCAAGTCCAGTTAGATTGATTTAAATAGTTTGTTTAAATTAATGTGAGTTCAGTTAGTTAATGCATGATTGCATATAATTGCTACACTTCAGATAACTAAATATTCTTTCATGAGTAACTCATGCATGTCAGTTCAGATAGAGACCTAGTTGAGATCAAAGGAGGGACAATGTACTATCAATTGGATGGATTTTTCCTATAAAGGAATCTCATCCATGGAGAAGAATTTATCTCCTTCAGGATTGCGCAGCTGGATCAAAGGTTAGTGAGTGTATGAAGAGGCCAATTCACACAAAAGGCGGCACTGGACCCCAAGGAAACTTGTGCAAGGAAATATGAGGCTTGGATGGCACAGGAGAAGGTTTGTGAGAAGCCTTTGACTATCTATGAGCAGCAGAGGGATTGTACTGAGAGCTGGATATCTTGTGAGCTAAAGCTTTGTGTAATTATAGAGCTATAACAAGGGTCTCTTTCACCTCTAGTTACCTTACATTAATATATCAATCCGTGATCACCTAGTTATTCCAAAGGGTGTCTCAGTCTGAGGCTAGCATTTTCCAGAGTAATGCTTGTAGTATAGCTATCCAAAAGTAATGCAAGTAAAGTAATGCAAACCTACAACTTAACTACTTTAAAAGCTCAAATCACACCAAGTATTACATCAGCCAAAGGTTCGGCAGCAATAGCCCATCCTTTTCATAACTTATGAGAATATATCGGAGGTCTGGGAGCTGAATAGCAGATGCTGGGCTCGCTACAGCCTAGGATCGTTCTTAATAATTAGAAATGAAACAACAGATAAAAGAAATAATACTGAAATGGAACAGCACATCAGCCAAGGGCTTGGTAGCAATAACACGTCCCTTTTCATAGCTGATGGGATCAGATAAGAGGTCTGGGGACCAAGTAGAAAATGTTGGGGTCCACTACAGCCTAGGTCTGTCCTCAAGAAAACAGTAACTTAGCAATTTGGAAATGGAACAGCAAATAAATCGAACAGCAAGTAAATGGAACAACAATTCAAGAATAGAACAACAATTGAAATAAACAATAACCAAATCCTTTAAACTGCAAGTCTATTTGATTATACCAATCAAAACATCAATCTCTCAATCTTATAGAACAATACTTAGAAACACACTATACCTAATCTGCTTCTGTTAAAACACATACGACTGCATCTCATAAAGAATAGTCACGTTCAAGAACCATGTGAAACAGACTTCTCCAGATGACTTGTTATAATGCAAAATACAATCGTAAAGAGCTCTGTAATAGAGTAACAATGACTTGTAAGAATTTATCAATACTTAGAGAGTTGGAAAAATACCATAGCATCGATATAAAGTTCAAGAACACGAAATAACTTAATCACAACACAGCATGTAATGAAATATTCTCAAAACATAGCAGATTACCAGATTACTTTTATGAACAAACCACACGGAAACCATGCGTAATAATACAAGAGCAAGTGTCCTCCAGGGCCGGGCCCTTAGCCTCCAGGGGCACACCGCTTAAGATAATCCAGGCTCAAAGATAAAAAGTGAACAAGTCTGTATTAAAGCATGCAGTAAAACTATAGAAACTTAAGTCTTCAACAGAACATAAATATCATAGTCCAGATCTTTCTTCAAAGAAATTACATACTTCCCAGAAATTCACCAAAATTCCCCCCGTAACCAACAATGCTATCGCTTTTTATAAGAGGGACGACAGAGACATCTAGGTACAGAAAATAGGCTAAAATAGCGATCATATGCAGGATCATTAATGCTGTGCTACTTCTTCCTTCTTCTGTTTCACATTGGTATCTCCGCGTCCTGTTTTGGGCTGATCCGTGTCGATCTAGTTCACCTCCGGTCTCCCGTCACTGGGACAACAGTTAGCTTGTCTTTATCTTTACTCTTTGGATGGCCACCTTTCGTTTCCTCACCTTCCTGCACATAGAAACGACGTCTATCAGTGCTTCTTATTAATTTCTCATATTTCTTTATAAGTTCTTATTATTATTTAAGTTTCTCATGCAAAAGGCTTTTAAGTTTTCATGAAAAGATACCGAAATGACCATTAAAACATACCTTCCTTGGTACTCCACACACCCCCCAGCTTACCCTTTTTCATGGCCTCATGAAAACATTATATTTGACATGCAGAGCAGTGAGGGAGTAGGCTGGAGATGGAATCTCGTGTGGAGGCCTACACCCATGATGCGAAACTAGATGATCAAAGAAGTGGCTCGTCTGGCCCTCGGGCATCTCATACAGGGCTTGGTATCCAGGTGCCGGATGCCAAATGATTGGACTCCTGAACCTATATCCTAGCCAAGATGGTCCTGCCCTCAAAATAATTTCACCATAAAGGGGGAATCGGTTAGCAGCAAGCTTGAAATTTTCATACTTAAATGGCTCTCGGAACTGAATGTTCGGATTAGACACTCGATATCGAAATTTGGCTGCTTCAATGGCAGGGTCTTTGATAGAAGCAAAGAACTCAAGCCCTTGCCGAATGAGTGACTCATGCATGGGTCCTAGTGCTTCAATTACACCTGGAGTTCTCATGAGATTTCTATGACTTCTCCATAACTGTTCCGGGTCTCTAGGTTCAGCTCTTACCCATAGGTCTAATCCATTTTCTTGTCTCTGAAATGCATTGTAGGCTTTGAGCCATTTAATTTGATTGACTGCAAATGAAATGAATGCTTGTAATTGAACGTCTCCAACAAAAGGGCCAGGGTTTAGCTCGGTTTCTTGCTCTAGTACAAGGTTATGCAGATAAAATTCACATAATAACCTTTGTACCTTTACCCCATAATGCTTACAGTAGTTTATAAAATCATCTATAGTATTAATTTCTATAGGAGCACCTGCCCTAACGGCCTTAATTTTCAATTGCAAGTATCTTTCCATTAAAAATAGGGCATAATTTTTGGTCGGGGCCCTACATGCTAAAACATCATTATACAGAGCACACAAGGTATCCATTTGTTTAATAACTACATCTAATCTACGGGTTACCTTGGCAGCGTTTTCTTGCTCCTTTTGCCATCCTTCGAAGGCTTGGCTTTCTGATAGGTTGACATTTCTTAACTGCTGCTGTAATTCCTCATATTTTTCACGGGGGACTGTTTGTTCCCTGAGCCGTTCTGCTTCTTGCTGGGCTTGCTTCAAATGATGGTGAAGGGTTCTTGTTTTTGGGTCCTTTTTCCATGCATTTGTGGAGGCTGGGAGTTTACTTGGACTTTCTTATTATGCTGCTTGGAATTCATAACCCTTATTACTCCCGAAGGTGGTTCCTCCGTCTGAACCACTTTGTTATCTGTTTCAATTTTAACGCGAACTCCAGCCCACTGCTGTTCCTTTTCAAATGGAACAGTAGTCTGTTCTTCTGTTTCAATTGGAACAACAATTTGTCTTTCTGCTTCAACAGTTTGGCTTCTGTCAGGGTTTTGGGTAGTGGAACGGCTCCCGGTTCTTCGTCTCTTATGCTTCCGAGGTCTTATTGGCGTGCCCGAACCTTTTCTTGTTGAGGTCCTTACCCCCCTTTGTCTTGCTGTTGGAAGCCTGATCCGCTGGCGAAGCCTGACTATCACATTTAATAGTGTCCCTTTCTCTTTTTATAGTTCCCTTATTTCTCTTAATTTTTCAAAAAGAATAGCTGAGTGTTTACCATGGGTTGGAGTGTGACTAATTTTCGGTTTTTCTTCTTGAGGTGGCTGATTCGGGTAAGAACTTTTCTTGGCTCTGCTGTTTCCTGGGCCAATTCTTCCTCTGCCCTTATTTCCTCTGGATTCTCCTCTGGTGCCTTTTGGTTAGGAACAGACTGTTCCTGCCTGACATCTTCTATTCTTTGCTCATCATGGACGGGTGAAATTTCGATTTCTGCTTCTTCCGAGTGAACTTCCTTGGGTGCATCTTTTTCCTGGGTCTCTTCTCTGGTCTGGAGGTTGGATGGACTCAGGGGATGGCCATGCTCGCCCATATTGGCCAGAATATCGGCCAATTCATCCTCCCTTATTGGGTTTTGTACTGGGCTTCCCCCCTGCTGTTCCATTTCTTCCTCCTGCTCAGGCCGCTCACTCTCTTCCTTCTCGACTTCTTCTTCTTCATCTTGTTCTTCTTCCGCTGATTGTTTTTCATCCTCCTCTTATGTTTCTTCTTCGGCGGACTGCTCTGTTTCTGCCGATTGCTCATCTATGATTTCTATTGCTTGGCTCGTACGAGCCCGGGGTTTCTTTAGCTCTACCCATACCCTGGCAAGCCGTGCCGACTTCCTATGTTTTGCTGGTTGTTCAGATGTACCAACGTCGGGTTGCTCTTCAAGTTGCTTTTCAGCTTGCTTCTCATCTTGCACTTCTATGCAAGCATCCTTCTTTCGTTTCTCAGGGCGTTGGGGTGTGCTATCAGTTTGTTTTTGTTTTTCTGGGCGTCCAGATGTGGCCGCCTTTTCATTAATAATATCAATGAGCTCTTCCCAGCTGCTATGCTACTGGGCAAGACTATGGCTTACTATCAAATGGATTAATCCATGGTGGCTAACCACAAATTCTTTGTGCTGTGCCTTTTTCATACTATGTGAAACATCATGTAATAGCGAATTAAGCAATGCAGTTAAATTCACAGAGCATTTTTGTTTTAGGACAGCTAGGAGTTTTAGATGTCGTGGTCTTACCACGTTTGTTTTGCCCTCGCAAGTAATGTAGATCTGGACAATTTTTGCCAATTATGCCCATGGCTCTCCTAACGTTGCTGGTAGCACCGCTTTTCCGCGAACTATTAAATTCTGGCCTTCATCCCGAAAGATTTCCATAATCTTCTGCAGTCTTTCCTTTTTTATCATCCATATTGGTCCTACGGCTGGTAATCCTGTGACTTTTGCTATTATATCGTCCGTTGACCTCTATTCGTTTTCCTCTGATTATAGAGTGTTCTTCCTGCAGGTTTTGTAAAAATTCCTTCGCCACAGTTTCGTTGGACCCCTTTAGGCGGTTGAGGTAAGTCAACCATCCTGATTTCTTCAGAATTCTGCGGGTTGCAGCTGAAACAATCAATGTTTGTGGTTCTCTGTGGACTGACCTTCCTCCCATGGCTTCTCTTGCAAATTCTTAAAAGGAACAACAGCTGTTCGTTGAGACGCAGAGAAGCTGGTGGTGTGTTTCTCGTTTAAATTCAAATGCAACGGCGTATGAAATGGAAATACTTTGAACAACGATTCATGTAGAAGAAAACAAAAAATGGCAAATGATCATACTGTTGAGCCATTTTGCGCTCGAGTACAAGATCTTTTCGAATGACAAGCTGACACGTATTTTGGGGAATGATGAGGTTACTCCCCCCCCCCGAAATATGATAGGCTATCCCAACTGTCAAATGAAGGAGTTGCGTCTGCTTCATCCGCGAGGCCTTTATGGAGCAGCTTATAAAAATATGCCATGTTCGCAAAAACAGTGTATTACTGGAATCGAGGTGAAAAGGTAGATCGCTTTTTAATGCGTAAGAAACTGCGGTGAGTTGATGGAAGTTCGGGAATAGACATTTGCCATAATTAGTGAGTCTTATGCGGTCACTGTCAATAGCTCCATAATGATTGGTGGTAATAAATGGTCATGCAGTATATGGTTGGGTCATTAAATTATCACATCATAAGATACAAAGATTCTAATTTCCTTACCCATTGGTGTAAAGGTTATGACTTCAATACCATTAACAGAGCTCTACTGTCGACAGGTGTCCATAACCTTGGTAGAGTTGTTTGTTTCACCCCGCAAACCATAGTCCTTTGTGTATGCAAGGAAGTGTTATCGGATGTCAAAACTGTAGGCCACTATGCAGGCTTGGTAGCCCATTAATCATAGTGCCATTCACGAGGAAGGAGCGAATAGTGGGCAGGCCGGCTCGTGGTGAGACCTCCTGTTCCAAGGGTTTTTTATTTATTTTGGTATACCTCCTGGACCATTTCCCGGGTGTGGTGGCCCTGATGGGAATGCCACTTCACTTCCATCCTGATGATCATGGTAGGTCAGCTCGTAATGAGACTCCCTATCCTGCAATTTTGACAAAACTGCTCAACTTATTTGTTTTTTTCTTTCTTGATTTTAATAGAGAACGTTTCCTGTTTATACACAAAGGGTGGTTCAACACTCCTTGAGAGTAGGAATGGTGGAAGAAGCCTGAAAATACCAATAAGAAGGTATAGACTCTTTGATCTTATTGATGAAATGATAAACATGGATAAAAGAATCAGCATGATAGAGATAGCCAATCAAAACAGAGTTAGTGGAACAATGGCAACACAAGGTGATAAATAAGCATGTCTTTTCCTTACGTGCTTTCACCAATTCAGGGCAGTTACTTATAAGGATAGTGATTTGTGATTTACCGATTCCTGCATACTGTGCTTTTGATTTCATCACATAAGTAGATAGTTGTATCCAAAATGACTCGAAAGATCATTAGCATTGCGCATCCTTGAGAAGGAACAAACTATTTCAAATTTTATGAGTAGTGCCTTTTTCAAGGAAGAGGACAACAATGGTTGCTGGTTTGAAGAAAGGAGCAGTGGGAAGTACTGGTGACAATCAAACAAGTGCCGTTCCTTTAGAAAAAGACCGGCAAAAACCAAACAATGCTATTTCTTGTGGACAGAGCAAAAACACACAAGTGTTGCTCTTCTTGAGAGAGGAACAACAAAACACTCAAATGCTGTTCTTTTTAGAAAAGGAACAACAAAAACATATAAGTGCTGTTTCCTTTTGGAAAAGGAACAACAAAAATCAAAAGTGGTGTTCCTTTTGGAAAAGGAACAACAAAAATGAAAAGTGTTGTTCCTTTTGGAAAAGGAAGAGCAAAAATCACAAATGCTGTTCCTTTTGGAAAAGGAACAACAAAAATCACAAGTGTTGTTCCTTTTGAAAAAGGAACAGCAAAAATCAAAAGTGTTGTTCCTTTTGGAAAAGGAACAGCAAAAATCACAAGTGTTGTTCCTTTTGGAAAAGGAACAACAAAAGTCACAAGTGTTGTTCCTTTTGAAAAAGGAACATCAAAAATCAAAAGTGTTGTTCCTTTTGGAAAAGGAACATCAAAAATCAAAACATGCTGTAAAAAATATGTACAAAAATAATTCTAATGATTATATACAAATTGTAAAGGAAAACTTCTTAGTGAGTTATTGGTGGAGGAGGCTTGTCTTCCTCCCATAGAATCTCCATATCTGTATCTTGACATAATTGTTGGCAGAAGGACTCCCGGGTAAGTGGTTTGCGATAGAGATGGAATCGATGGCCGTTTTCCTGAAAGGTATACCCAGAACCATCAATGGTAATCAGTGTGAGGGTACCATTGTCATGTACTTTCTAGATTTCATATGGTCCCAACCAACGAGTCTGAAGTTTCCCGAGGAAGTCTTGAAATCTAGAGTCATATAAAAGAGCCCAATCTCCTTCATGGAAGACTCTGTTTTTGATGAGAGCATCATGCCACTTAGCTCTTTGCTGCTGTATCAAGGCAATATGTTGAAGTGCAGAAAGTCTAATTTCATCTAGCTCATTAATCTATTGCAATCGATTAGTTTGCGCCTCTGTTAAGTCTAACCCCACTTCTTGTGCTATCCGTAATGTTTGGATTTCAAATTCTATAGGGAAAATATGTTGTTTTCCAAACATAAGCTAGTAAGGTGAGTGGCCAGTGGTGCTTCTCCATGTTGTTCTATAAGCCCACAGTGCTTCTGGTAGTCTGGCAACCGAATAGCATCTATGTGATGCAACTGTTTTAGTCAGAATGGTTTCTATTATCTTGTTGCTGCTTTCTACTTGCCCATTTGCCTGTGGGTGATATGGGGTGGTCATTTTGTGTTGAACATGATAATTGTTGAGTGTTGCCGCTATTCTGTTTCCAGCAAAATGTGGTCCTCCATCTGTGATTATCTCCCTAGGGAGGCCATAGCGCACAAATAGATGGAACATGAACTGTATAACAGATTCTTCTGTAGCTCTGGGCAAGGCTTCTGCTTCAACCCACTTGGTGACATATTCTGTTGCCACTAAAATGTATGTTTTCTGATTTGATGGTGGGTTGATTGGTCCCACAAAATCAAGAGCCCATCGCTCAAATGGTTCGATGACTATTTGTGGTTTCAAGGGCATCTCATCTGAGTGACTGGGGCGTCCCGCCCTTTGGCAACTATCACATGCTTGGACAAATTTCTTTGCATCTTTAAAAATTGTGGGCCAATAATACCCTGTATGTAACAATTTATGTGTATTCCTGCCATCAGCAAAGTGCCCACCACACGGTTAGTCATGGCATGCTTTCAATATATCAAAGATTTCATCTTGTCGAACGCACCACCTGATCTGCATGTCTGCCCCTGTGTGAAACGAATAACCCCCAATCCAAGAAAATCTGGTACTTTGCTGGAAAATCTGTTTTCGCTCATTAGGGGTTATATGTTTTGGTAACTTACCTACTGCTAGATAATTGGCGACATCAGCATACCAGGGTGTTTGAACAGAAACAACAAAGAGATGCTCATCTGGAAACTACTCTTCGACTGCTGCTGCATCGACTGGTTTTGGCATTCTTGAGAGGAAATCAGCTATGGGGTTTTCTTTGCCAGGTAGATCCTTGATTGTAATGTCGAACTCCTGTAATAAAATCAGCCATATGGTTATTCTGCCGTTTGTGACAGGTTTATTTGCTAAATACTTTATAGCAGAATGATCTGTGTACAGGATGACAGGATATCCAGTGATGTAATGTCTAAATTTATTGATAGCATGTATAACAGCTAAGAATTCCTTTTCAGTTACAGTATAATTTAATTCAGCATGGGATAGATTTTTGCTAATGTAGTAAATGGCATATGATTTTCTATCCTCCTCCTGACCAAGGACCGCTCCAATGGCTGTATCTGAGGCATCGGATGATATCTGGAATGGTAAATCCCAGTTTGGTCCACGCAGGACTGTGGCCGTAGATACAAGCTTTTTCAAATCATTGAAAGCACGTTCGCATTTTTCTGTCCAAAGGAAATCAATATTACCAGTTAGTGCATACAATGGTGCAACAATATGTGAATAATGTTCTATAAATCTTCTGTAATAACCAGAGAATCCAAGAAAACTACGTACCTCTGTTTGAGTAGTAGGAGTAGGAATAAGCAAAAGTATTTGGATTTTGGCTGGATCTACCTGAATACCGGCTGTTGAAATATAATGTCCTAGAATAAGTCCTTCTGTCATCATCATGTAGCATTTTTCGTGGCTTAGACAAAGCCTGGTAGCTATACAACGTTGTAGGACGTTTTCTAGTGTTTCCAATGCTGGATCAAACTCTTCTCCGTATGGAGTGAAATCATCCATATATACTTCCAATCCTTCATTTATTAAATCTGCAAATATGCTAAGAATAGCCCTTTGGAATGTGGCAGGGGCATTACATAAACCAAAAGGTAAGATTGGGTATGCAAACGTTTCCCAAGGACAAGTAAAAGTAGTTTTATCCTGATCTTCAGGGGCAATCTGTATTTGGTTATACCCACTGAAGCCATCAAGAAAAGAGAAGAATTTCTTGCCTGCCAAAGTATCTAACACTTGATCGATGAATGGGAGAGGAAAGTGATCTTTCTGTGTTGCCTTGTTTAGTTCTCTATAGTCCACACAGATTCTCCACTTCCCATTCTTTTTTGGTACCACCACAAGTGGGGAGACCCACATACTATCAGAGATGGGGTAGATAAAGTTAACATCTAAAAGTTTTTGAAGCTCATATTTTACTACTTCTTTTAGATAAGGGTTTAGCCTTCTTTGAGGTTGTCTAACAGGTTTTGCATCATTTTCTATGTAGATGTGGTGTGTACACAATTGAGGATCAATTCCTTTCATATCGGGGTAATCCCATGCAAATGCATTCTTATGTTTTGTTAAGATATGGATGAGTTTTGTCTCTTGTTCCGATGTAAGATTGGCGTTAATGTTTAAGGTCTTCCCAAATTCAAGTTCTACTGTTTTACTATGTGCAACCGAGGTGACAGGGATTGTATGGGCATGCACATCATTCAGAGATTCCTCTTCTGCTTCGTTATGAAATGTTGCTTTTATCATATGACACTGGGTATGAGATGTGGGTTCAGTTTGACTAATAAAGTTACTGATGGCATCATCTTCTGTTTGATTCTTGAACTCTAGTGCCTCTTGTATGGTTAATGGAGATCTAATGTTGTTAGTAAGATATGATACAGGGTGCCTATTAGTTTTGACTATTGTGATGCTTGGCTGCGCTGGGGGGTATAGTACTAAATTCTTAATGGCTGCCCCCTTAGTTATGATCATGTTTCCTTGCCGACAGCCAATATAGGCATCAACGTTAGTGAGCCAAGGCCTTCCTAATATCAATGGATGTCCATCCAATCGGGTTTTAGGGTTTATTATCAGAAAATCAGTTGGGTATTCCCAGGAATCAACTAAAACCATAACATCATGCAGTATGCCTTCTGGTCTAACCACAGATCGATCAGCTAGTTCCAGTAAAGTTGAAGTGGGTTTTGCAGATGTAATTCCTAATTTTTGGCAAGTAGACGTGGTTAATATATTAATTGCAGCTCCAAGATCAACTAAAGCATTAGTTAAAGTTTTGCCAAAAATTTGAACAGTTACTACTGGGTTACCTGGGTCTTTATACTTAATAGGTGTTTCCTTTCCTGATAATAGGTCAGATAAAGTGCCGACTACTTGAACTCTTGGATTATCTATAACATTCCTTCTTGGTCTCTTTATGCACAATTCCTTGATAGTTTTAGCATATATAGGGATATCCTGAATGGCCTGAAGGAATGGAATTTTTATGTACAAATTTTGTAATTCTCCCAGAATGTCAAAATTAGGTTGGTGTATAGGTCGTGGTATAACTAGACGTTCTGGGAATGGAGGAGAGGATGTAGTTGTTTTATTTTGAGTTTGTTGTCTATTTTCATCCTCTTCTTGTAACAACTGTTCTTTAGGTAACTGATCTTCAATCTGAACTGTTTTGTTTCCCTCTATTTGAATAATACGCCCAGATCTTAGCTGCAGATCATTGCACTCCCTCAGATCGGGTCCTTCTTCTGGTGTTTCTAAAATTTGAAGTGCTTGGACTGGTCTGTTATTTGGATTGGGATTGGGCTGGGCTAGGAGTTGTGGTCTGAGATTAGATTGGGGGTTTTGCTGTAAAGCTGGCAGTGTAGGTTGAGGGAAAGGAATGCTTCCTAATGGCTGCTGTGTTGGTCTCTGCCAGTTATTCTGCCAGCCTGAACTTTGTGAAGTGGGGGGAGTCCATTGCAGTGAATATGGGTTGTTCTGCCAGTATGGTGGGGGATAAGGAGGACTGGACCAACCAGATTGGCTTGTTGGATTTAGCCATGGGTTTGCAGAAGGGTACGACTATGATGACCAATTTGGAAATGGGGTTTGGAACTGACTTTGCCATGCATTATACTGTTGAGTATTGTATTGTGGATACTGAAAAGAAGAAGCTGGGTCTGAAAACATACCAGTTTGTCCTGACTGCCACTAACGACGCTGGTTAAGTAGATATACTGCCTCTAGTTCTTCTTCTGCTTCCTTATATACTGCTTTCAATCCAGGCAATGAGGGAAAACTTTCTGTAGAGTGATCCCTTGTACAAATGGCACATGTCTGAACTGTATCCAATGGACACTCCTTATGGCTATGCTTCTTCCTGCACCTGGGGCAGACGATTGCTAAATTTTGTTCTGCCTCCATTTGTTTCTGCTTAGCCTACAAAATGTCCAATTGTGTAGTCAGTGTTCCTAGTATGTTAGTTTTAAAATTTTCAAATAAATTCCCAATTTCCACACGTGTTACTCCTTCGGATGAAATTTTGTTTTCTCGTGCAAATCGATCATGTTCTGCTGGTTTGATTCGTGTACCGCCTCTCGAACTCCTGATACATAAATCAATTATGTCAACAAAACTTTCCTGATATATATCCCCTTTTCCCATAATGTTTAATGTTTCAATCCACTGTTCTTTCATGCCTCTTATTAATGCGGTTTTCAACACATTATCAGGTAAAGGTAAGGATGCATAAGGGGATCTTTGCAGATTATACTGGAAACGTTCCACGTATTCTTCTAATGTTTCATTTGGTCTAGCTATCATCTGGAATATTTCATCTTTTAGTTCTCTAGACCTACAATAATCTTGATATTTCTTCAGGAAAGACTCTTTTATTTGTTCCCAGTTATTTATAACTCCACCACCTAATCCCATAAACCATATCAAAGCTGCCCCCTTCAAGGTGGAGGGGAACAATTTGAGTTTCTGGGGATCAGTGGTGTAATCATACCCCCTGCATAGCACATCAAATTCGAATAAGAATGCATCAGGGTCCTCTGATGTGAGTCTGTGAAATGTAGGAATGTGTTGAAGGGGGATTGCTTTCATAGGAGTATTTGCTGCGGAATTCACTATGGGGTATTGTAATGTCGAAGTTTGGGTGTTTGGTGGATTTTGAGCCATTGGATCAAATATATGCCAATATCCTTCTGAAAGATCTAAGAGGGTATTCCTAGGTTGAGGAATGTTTTTAACAGGAACAGTTTTAATAGCACTTCCTCTATCTGGAATTTCTACTTGAGGAAATAGGGTATCCTCAATAATAATTTTTACCGCACTTCCCTTGTCGGGGCTACTTAATGGCTGAGTTATCCTAGGAGGAGATCTTGGCTCTCCAATTCCTCCTGTTTCCCCTTCTCCTTCACAAAGGTTACTTAGGTTCCCTTCCTGCAGTCGTTCAGGGATAGAATTTTCAATTTCTTGAAAGTCCTGTTCATCAGTCTGACTATGCACCTCAGCAAAGGCTTCAGATGGTGAGCCTGAGGCCTGAAGGGAAGTAGTAGGTTGTTTGGAAGTAACTTTCTTGGGTCCTACTGAAGGCTGAGATTCGGCTTTCTTATAGATTTCGTCTATGTATGTCGATCGACCAAGGGTCACCGGTCCCTTAGCTTTTTCTGGTTTTGGTAACGGTTTGGGATTTTTCTCTAGCTTTTTCTGCTTAGTCATGCACTCAATTTAACTACTAAGCTTTAAGCAGATAACAACAAATCTGTAGGAAAGCGGGTAAAGGAGCAGGGCTTTTACATGCTTCGTACGTAGGTTCTTACTTTCCGTTTTCAAAACCCAATTCTTCCCTAGCAAGTTCGTATACTACCCTGGAAAAGACAAATGGCTACACACCTTCCCCGGCAGTGGCGCCAAAATGTAGAGCTATAACAAGGGTCTCTTTCACCTCTAGTTACCTTACATTAATATATCGATTCGGGATCATCTGGTTATTTCAAAGGGTGTCTCAGTCTGAGGCTAGCATTTGCCAGAGTAATGCTTGTAGTACAGCTATCCAAAAGCAATGCAAGTAAAGTGATGCAAACCTACAACTTAACTACTTTAAAAGATCAAATCACACCAAGTATTGCATCAGCCAAAGGTTTGGTAGCAATAGCCCATCCTTTTCATAACTGATGAGAATAGATCAGAGGTCTGGGAACTGAATAGCAGATGCTTGGCTCGCTACAGCCTAGGATCGTTCTTAATGATTAGAAATGAAACAACAGATAAAAGAAATAATACTGAAATGGAACAGCACATCAGCCAAGGGCTTGGTAGCAATAACACGTCCCTTTCATAGCTGATGGGAGCAGATCAGAGCTCTGGGGACCAAGTAGCAGAGGCTGGGGTCCACTACAGCCTAGGTTTGTCCTCAAGAAAACGGTAACTTAGCAATCTGGAAATGGAACAACAAGTAAATGGAACAGAAAGTAAATGGAACAACAATTCAAGAATAGAACAACAATTGAAATAAACAATAACCAAATCCTTTAAACTGCAAGTCTATTTGATTATACCAATAAAAACATCAATCTCTCAATCTTATAGAACACTACTTAGAAACACACTATACTTAATCTACTTCTGTTAAAACACATACGACTGCATCTCATAAAGAATAGTCACGTTCAATAACCATGTGAAACAGACTTCTCCAGATGACTTGTTATAATGAAAAATACAATCGTAAAGAGCTCTGTAATAAAGTAACAATGTCTTGTAAGAATTTATCAATACTTAGAGAGTTGGTAAAATAACATAGCATCGATATAAAGTTCAAGAACACAAAATAACTTAATCACAACAGAGCATGTAATGAAATATTCTCAAAACATAGCTGATTACCAGATTACTTTTATGAACAAACCACACGAAAACCATGGGTAATAATACAAGAGCAAGTGTCCTCTAGGGCCGGGCCCTTAGCCTCCAGGGGCACACCACTTAAGATGAATCCAGGCTCAAAGATAAAAAGTGAACAAGTCTGTATTAAAGCATGCAATAAAAGTACAGAAACTTAAGTCTTCAACAGAACATAAAGATCATAGTCCAAATCTTTCTTCAAAGAAATTACACACTTTCCAGAAATTCACCGAAATTCCCCCGTAACCAACAATGCTATCCCTTTTTATAAGAGGGACGACGGAGACATCTAGGTATAGAAAATAGGCTAAAACAGCGATCCCTCAGGATCTAAGATCCTGAGGGATACGCAGGATCATTAATGCTGTGCTACTTCTTCCTTCTTCTGTTTCGCATTGGTATCTCCGCCTCCTGTTTTGGGCTGATCCGTGTCGATCTAGTTCGCCTCCAGTCTCCCGTCACCGGGACAACAGTTAGCTTGTCTTTATCTTTACTCTTTGGATGGCCACCTTTCGCTTCTTCACCTTCCTACACATAGAAACGACGTCTATCAGTGCTTCTTATTAATTTCTCGTATTTCATTATAAGTTCTTATTATTATTTAAGTTCTCATGCAAAAGGCTTTTAAGTTTTCATGAAAATATACCGAAATGACCATTAAAACATACCTTCCTTGGTACTCCACAGTAGTCTGGACATATTTCCACTTGTATGATAATACAGAGTTGGGGTTTTAGGCTGAGGCTTTCCCCAGATTATTCTTCTCTGTTTCATGTGTATGGTTTCTTCTTGTCTGTTATATGTGTTTTGATTGATCTAGCTCAAATTGATTTAGCTTTCCCAAAGTTTGATAGTATAGGTAGATCTAGTATTTTTCTTTAGCATATTGCATTATCAGGTGATCTACAAGTGGGAATTTATACACCTTGGGCTCCGTCGATAGCAACTTGCTATTGGGGGAGTGGACCCAAGAATGTATGCACTGCGGTTAATAGCACCGACGGGTCAGCCATCGCACCATTCTTTATGTATATGCAATGGACTCTGCCGATTGCGATAAGCGATGTAACGGTGGACCCGATATATATACGGATGTGATTAATTATATTTGGAGTCTAGAATGTCGACACATGTCAGATGCAAGAGGGGAATGCACAATATAACCGTGGAAATGGAGAAATTTTGATAGTGATAGAGGAAGGCATTGAGAAATGCATAAAGACCGAAAGAGCAGCAAAAGGTAAGTTACATACATTTGCAAAGTATTTCTGTTACAAAAGTATTGTAATAGAAATAGAAAATCGATAGAAGGTTTTGAGGGTTGAGTCCACATACGACCATGGTAAAGAGTGGGGATGATTATATGCATGGGCATAGGGCACCATCAATGTTTATGAGGATTTGGAAGAGTCTCGATGAAGGATATGAATGAAGGGCTAGACTGGGTTGTGAATGGATCATGCAACAGAGATTTATTAAAGGGGGTCTTGGCCATTAAGAATTGAAGATTTGACTCGAGTTTAAATCCTTCGGATAAAAATAGATCATTCAGAGAAGTGAAAGATCAAACTTCTAGGGGACCCATTCAAAATTTCTACCAGAGCATGTTTTAATAGGGTGGTGGTTGTGGCCACAACAAATGGCGAATCGCTGGGTGAACCAGTTATCTCTATTCCAAATAAAACTTGGATCAATAGAACATCAGGGTGTTAAGGTAAACTTGAAATACAAACTGTATAGATGGATAGGCATGGGTTCCACTTCAACATTAATTGCTTTAGGTGGGATAAAGACAAATAGCTTCAACTTATTGATAGGGTTTTGACAGGCATTCTGCAATGGTAGTATTATGGGATTTATTGACCTTCCTTTACCTGTTTTCTACTTTCAAAAATCCTTTTGGTGCCATCATTGGTCTGTCAAAACCTATTTAAGTGTGTACCTCAGCTCTTTATCGCTCCTCAAACCTGATGTAGATATGTTTATTTTCACTTTATGTAAGAATTTTAGTGCTATATTTTAATATGATTGAATGGGGCGCAGTCATGGATCATGCCATATTTTTAAACCGCTTAAGCAAGGTTGGGCTTGCTGTGTCAACCGGTACTCTGAGCCTAGCAATAGTCCCTACTGTAATCGGCTTCCTAAACAACCTGTCCTTCTAGTTTTAGGTACAAGGACTCAACATTTCATTTTCTTTTACATAAGTCCTTCCAGTTTCAGGCAGAAGGACTAGAGCACAATTGGATTTGCCACAGGGTATATGACAGTGAGATTAGCCCATGAAAGGAGGTTTACTTGTAGATGACAGGTATTGGAAACTTAGTGTGGTGGATGGGACCGATGGAGAATAACTACAAACCTTACAGGTAAGTATAGGCTAAGTCTAAGTGGGATTCTTTTCAAAATGCAATGTTCCACCATGCAAGTCCAGCTATGGTTACACATTTTTCATTTTATAAAGATGCTCCCACATGCTCCAGGTATCCAGGTTATGAACAGATCTTACCTAGTTCCCAACAAATGCTAATGAGTGGCTTCGATTTGAATTCCACACCTGATTTTCAAGTTCTCATAGGCTCATTGAAAGTTTGTTTGATTTGCAGGTCAGCGATGAATTTAGGACTGGCAGACTCATCAGCAGGTTAATGATGGAGGCCAAAGCTGAAGGTGACGAATCAAGGCAATCTGAAGAGAGTTATAGAAGTGAAAACAAGAGTAGAGGACCAAAATCTGTTGGCTGAAAAGAACTGAAATTCAAAAGGAAAATAAACTCTGCGTAAAACAAGAAAGGACAGGATGAAAATGTAACTAAGCTAACAACAAAAATAAAATGAATCCTAACCTATTCAGGAGGTAACCACCATGTGGTGGCTACTAGAAGTATCTCTTAAGATGCTAGCCATTAACAGGGATTTTTTCAATTTCTCCTTGTAAAGTTTTCAGTATGTAAGTTCCCTAGCCGATTTTTCTTCAACTTGGAATGGGCCCAGCCATAAGTGTTGGAATTTCATGTGCTTACCTTTTGGCTCAATCAGCTTGTCCCATTTCAAGACTAGCTCTCCTACTTGGTAATCCTTATCTCCTTCCAGATGATGGTCAAACCACCTCTTTACAATCATTTGGTGATTTCTAAATTTATTTCTGGCTCTATCTCTCAATTCCTCCAACCTCACCAATTGGTTGATCCTTTCTTGAAGTAAGGCTGAAGGGTCCTTCTTGAGGCTTAGGAGAGCTGTAAATAGGGAAGGGTAATGTTGGGAGGCAAGATGACGTCCTGTCCATAGACAAGGAAGTATGGGGAGTTTCCCGATGCTAATTTTGGGGTGACCCTATCGGTCCAAAGGGCATTTGTTAGGGAATTGTGCCAATTCCTTTGGTTGTCAGTGACAGATTTACGAATTATGCAGATGAGGTTTTTATTTGAGGACTTTGCAACTCCATTTCCCTGGGGATAATATTTTGATGCATACCTTAAGTGAGTTGATTTATCAATAGCAAATTCAGTCAATTTCAGTGATGAAAGGTAAGAAGCATTGTCAAATATGAGAGCGCCAGGGATGCCAAACTTGTTGATAATAAATTTATCAATAAATGATATTACCTCGTCTTCGTTTACCTTCTGAAGCAGAATGGCTTCGGTCCATCTGGTGAAGTAGTCAGTCACCGTGAGTATATAGTTATGCTGCTATGCATAGTTCGGAGTGATCTCGCCTATGACGTCTAGGCTCCATTGCTAGAATGGGTGATAAATCATAACGGGGCTGAGGGGAACGACTGGCTTTCTCTCTCGTCCTGCAACAATTTGACATACCTTGCATTTCTGAGCGTAGGCATGCAATTCTCTGAACACTATGGGCTAATAATATCCAGCTCTTAATATTTTGTGAGTGGTGGTCTCTCCACTATAGTGACCACCTTCTGGCTATTGTGCATTTATTTCAAGACATGATCAACATCGTCCTTTTCCAAACACCTCAGCCAGATTCGATCATAATTGTTTCTCTATAATGTGTCATTGGCCAACTGATATTGATTAGATTTCAACCTGAGCGCTCTCCTTTGTGATGCATCCATGTGTTCAGGACATGCTCCTTGTGTTAGATAAAAGCGTATGTCATAATACCATGACTCGGGATCCAAAAGGGATTTTGATGTTTCGTGCTCATACATTAGTGTCTCATTAATCCATAGGGGCTCCTCCCTAAATTCTACTCATGCATTTTTCATGCTCTGCACCTCTGGTTCTTCGGACGCCCCTTCTTTATTAACCAAGGCTTCTGCTGCCAGCCTACACAATCCCTACCCTTGAACTATCTTCACCAACTTAATCTCAAGGTTGAATTCTTGAAGTGCGATTATCCAATTCCATCTCTGTTCACCCATTTATTTCTACACGAAGAGGGCTCTTATGGCAGGATGGCGAACGATTACTTTAGTCCTGACCTTTAATAAGTAAGGGCATAAGTGTTTTATGGATTTAAAAACATCAAAGCCTTGTTTCTGCACATCTCGGTAGTTCAATTCTGCTCCCTGAATATTAGAGCTCATATAAGAGATAGGGACTTCATTTCCATCATCATTTTTTTGGGTGAGGATTGCGGCATATGAAACATCATAGGAAAAAGTGTACAATAAGAATTCCTTATCGAAATTGTGGCTGACCAATGCAGGAGCTTTTGTGATGGCCTCCTTAATTTGCTGAAACGATTTCTTAGCTTCATCACTCCATCTATACACAACTTCTTCCTTCATCATTAGCTACATGGGACACACTATTTTCGTGAAACTTGAAACGAATTTCCTAACGAAATTAATTTTCCCGAAGAAAGATTGCATTGCCCTTTTATTTGTAGGGGGTTGTATTCTCATGATGGTCTCTATTATTTCGGGATCGATAACAATCCCTTCTTTATGAGGATATGACCCAGTAGTTTCCTTTCTATAACTGCCAACATTCTCTTCTTGGGATTCAATGATATTCTGTATCTTCGACATCTTTCGAAAATCTATTTCAAGTCATAAATATGATCCCTTTTGTGATATGAATACACAGTGATGTCATCCATGTAAGCCACTACTCATATGTTAATCAACCCTTGGAAAGCTATGTCCATATCTCTCTGGAATGTGGCGTCCGCATTAATAAGTCCAAAAGGAATTTTACGATATGCGTAAGTGCCCCATTTAGTGTTGAAGGTTGTCTTAAGTTGATCCCCATTAGACACCAATACTTGGTTATATCCTGAAATCCTATCTAATAGGGACAACATTTCAGACCCAGAAATGCGCTTAAGAATGTGTTCCATATAAGGGACAAGATAATTATCCTTTTGCGATGCTTTGTTTAGGTTTCTGAAATCGATACATAGCCCAATGTCTCCATTTTTCTTTCTTACTGGCACAATATTGGCTACCCAGCGAGTGTGTCTGAAAGGAAAAATGATTTTGGCATCCAACATTTTGTTTAATTCTTTCTTCACCAACGATTCTAGACTAGGATGCATCTTGTGAAGCTTTTGTTGGTAGGGCTTAGCCTCCTTTTCAGGAGGAATCACATGTTGCATAACACTGGTACCAAAGGTCTTTAAGTCACCATATATCCATGCAAAGACATCCTTGTACTCTTTAAACAACTTAACAAATGCAACCTTCTCTTGTGGAGAGCACCTAAAGCTGAAAATGACATTTTTTGGGTCTTCTTTGGTTCCAAGGTTCACTGATTCATACTTCATGGATGAGCTATGCGTTTTGCATTTAGTCGGCTTCTTGAATTTATCATGAAGGTCATACAAGTGCTCCATCTTAACAATTGACTTGGGAATCATATTGGACTGATCCTTTTCCTCATCTTCCCTCTCATTCATAAGCCTGTCATGCTCTTTTTCATCAATGACTGCATTTTTGAATGTCTTCTCGCAGTGCAGGAACTCAAGGATTTGCTCATCATCTTCGAACACCTGCCAATTTGAGATGTTATTAGGCATGAATGGTCTGAAAATCAATTCAACATAATATTTATTCTTGTTTAATCTAAGATTGGGAAAAAGTTTTGAAGCCATACTAGCCATCAGATTAGAATCTTGGTTTTGCCTTCGAAGTATGTATGTGATATTAAAAGAATCAAAATTTCCAATTAAGCTCCATACCTCACGTTGGTATCTTACCAGGTGTGGCGAATTGCAATGTATCCTTTTCCTTACCTGATCTACAATTATTTTTGAGTCACCAAAAAATTTGAGATTTTTCACCTTCATATCAATAGATTTTTTCAGGCCCTGTAGTAAGCCTTCATATTCTGTCGTGTTGTTGGTGCATGCAAACTCCAACTGGTTGGCCATCAAATGCTGGTTCCCTTGCGGGTCAATGAGAATGCTCCCAGCACCTGCACCTTCAAGGTAGCTAGAGCCATCAAAATAGAGTGTCCAAAATATAGAGTCTAATGTTACATCAATTTAATTTCTTCCTATGAAATTAGTTCTATCATCTACTATATTATAGGGTGGTTCATCAATTGGACTATAGGGGGGGAACTTCCAACTGTGTGTTTGTCACAATTTCTTCAACTCTCTCTACATGGAATTGCCCGAAACAGGTTTCCGTGGCACAAACGTCAAAACTATAATTCCCAAGGATAGAGTTGGTAAACATTACAGGTTCATTTGGGCCACTTAGTTCCGTTACGACATACTTCATGTATCTTTCTCAATCAACCCTTAGCATATCACATTTTTCCCTTCTGAGGAAGCAAGAGATGGGACCAATCAGTTGAGAAATATCCATTCAGTTTTGCTGACCAGTACCTACTAAGCAGCATTCCATAAGCCTCAGGTATTTCGACTACCACTATGACAATGACTTGTGTGCACTGTGGTTTAGTAGCCATCTAAACCAACACATCTTTCAATCCCCCAATTACTTTCCCATTCGTTCCGTCTCATTGCATAATTCGAGTTCCAGTTTTATTGAGTATCGTGCGAAGTCTTTTAGCAACATCGTAAGGCCTAATAGTGGACAAGGTATCTGAATCTACCAAGCAATTGTGTACGTTCATGTTGAAGATTTCAAATGTGATAAGGAAATTTGGGGTCATGGATTTTGATTTCCTTCCTATCATGGCTGCATTAACCTCTTGGGGCATTTGATTTATTTTCGACAGAGTGGCTTCCATGGCTGCTGACTTTTGGGATGTACTAGAGGTACTAATGGGTCTACACACAAAAATTTTGGTTTGACTACTTGGATTGGTGGGATATTTGCAATTCCATTCATTCATAGCTTTCAAGAGAAGATCTCTTTGCTGCATTAATTTTAGAAAATCGAAGTATGTGATATTAGCTCGGGATTTCTTAAGATCATCCACAATATTGTAATCAATGTTATAAACAGGGTAGGGTAAAGTAAACATACCTGTTTTGCCATTCTTAGGTGGGATTTTACCATTTTTTAGTTTCCTTCATTGTAGTCGGAGATGTATTATATTTCTGTGGACAGTTCATAACTGGAGTACTCTTGGAATCACCACCAGGTCTACCCTTCTCAACGGGAACTTTGGGTGTGGATGCCTTCAAAGGGCGAACATCTTTCTTTGTCTAGTCTACAGGCTTCATCATGCCCGCAAGTGGCCCCTTACTTCGTGTGTGGATTTCATTAGTGTGGATTTTTGTTGTACTATCTCCTTTGTCGTCATTGTTCTCATTTGTATAAAAATCCCACAGTACATTGATTTGAGATTCTTCATCCAAGGGCTCTTCTACTTGGTATTCTTCCTCATTTTCTTATTTTGGCTCTAGCTCCACTATAGGTTCTTCATTGTTAAGGAGAGATCTGATAAGAGCCATCTCTTCCATATTTAAATTCCCTTCATTGGGTGGAGCAGGTAGTGCAAGCTGACCATGACCACCTTCTGTCTTCTTACGATAGAAAGGTTTGAAATATTTTCTTTTGTTATAATCTACTCCATTCATGCTTGTACTCTCTCCCGAATTCCTTTTCATATCGATGACTGTGTTTGTCAACTTCTTAATGATTCGATGCAAACCTTCCACATCTGTGCTATCCTTTTCTTTGATTTCATCCCCTTTTTTGTCACTCCCATTATTCTTTTTGGATGCTTGAGAGGCTTTCTTTTTTCAAGTTGTATGATGGCATGATGTGAGACTGATCATTTCATTCTCGACTTTTACTGCTTCATCGATAACACCCTGTAAGGTTTGTGCCTTACTCCTTTTGACCCACATCGCATTAGGGATAGGGAGAGCAATGGTGTAGAATTCCATGAGCACCTCCTCAATAGGTTTAGCATTAGACGAGATTCTGTTGAACAAAGTGTTTAACCGGATGTTAAAATCCTTGACCTTTCCTTTGGTCTCCTTTTTCAAATGGGATAGTTCTAAAACTAAGGCTGCATGTGTTTTGCCATTGCCATACTTGTCTAAAAAGGCCTATTGAAAGGTAGCCCACAAGGTGATCGATCCTATTCTCAAGCTAAAGTACCATGTGGAGGCTACACCAATCAGAGTAGAAGGTAATAGGTGACATACTATATCTTCATCGGCTACCACCAACATGTGCACGGCTAGGAAGAAAGAGTGAATATGGTTAGCTCTTAGTGGCTAATAGAGTTGTTCTTAGCCCGAGGAGAAGAGAAGAATAATCCATCAGAGATTTTGGCGGAGAACAATTCCATGAAAATAAATATGAATAAGACAGTGCAAGAGTTCACAACAAGGTTCAATCATGTTTACAATTCCATCCCTAATAACATGAAACCCCCTTGGTTTAGCACTCCTTCACTATCCTGATGCCTTTTACCTGGATATGGCTTATCCACTTAGGGAGAGAGATCCTGCAACTTTAGAAGAAATGCAGAAGAACGTAGTGAGTGCGGAGGCTAATTTACTGATAAAGAAGTCCAAATTAAAACATGAGAAACCAAAGAAGAAATTTACCATTAAGGAGGAGTCCTCCTCTTCTATTGATGGTAAATTGGACACTCTCATAAAGACCATGGCAAGAATGACAGACAGAATGAGCATCATTAATCAAAAAGTAGAGCCTTCAATAAGGAATCCAAATTACAGGGAGAAATTCATAAATAAGCAGAAACAGAAGAAAACTCAAGATCCTCAGGGACAAGTCAGAACTCCATTTCAGCAAAACTACACTCAAGGTCCGAAAGAAGATGAAGAAGACATTGTTGAAGCTAATAATTTCTTTGAGGAAGATGAAATACCTACTTTTCTTATTGAGGAAGATTAGTTTCCTAAGGAATCTCTTGCACCAATTGGTCAACAACTTATCCTTGCAAATGATCATTCATGGGAAGTGCAGACTGAAGAGTACCAACAGGGATATTAGAATGCTCGGAGGTCTTTGCACAAACAATACACTTTGAGGAGAAGGAATGTTGTTGTTTCATTGTGTTGTCCTTTGAGATAACCTAAGTTCAATTAGTTATGCCAAAGCATCTATAATTTTTTGTTGTTTTGAGTATTTGGGTGACCAGTGAACTATTTATAAACAGGTGCTTTAAACTTAGACATATTTGTGATAAAATGAAAGGTTGTTCTTTAACTACATATGGTTATTTTTATTTCAGTGGGATGGAGAAGTAGAATATGAAGAAGTATAATTGATTTAAAATTCAAGCTAATTATTTGACCATTTATAAGTAGAAATTAAGAAAACAATGGTTTCTTAAGCAACAAAATATAATCAGACTATTATAGAGATCTAGTGCAAATTATATTCAAAGAGGAATTTACAATAACAAATAGTTTTGTAAATTTATCTCTTATTTAAATTACAACTTCACAGAGGATCCAAATGAAACTAAAATTAAATTAAATTTTAAATCGGATAACTGCAAAAGACTTAATTTATATGAAGAAGACATAATGAATAAACAAAGATGAAATACAACTCACTTAAAGACAGACCATATGAGGCAAATCTAGAATCCTTTATTATCTCAAAAATGCTCCAGCTTAGTACAAATCTGCTTGATAACTTGTTCAAGGGTTCAACCCTTAATACTTCGACATAATGAAGTATTTAAAGAAAATTTACAAAAATATTACAATTAATACCTCAGTGACATGACATTCTATTATACAATTTTAACTAACAGAAAGGAAATAATTCGATCAAAAGGAATGAATTTGGTGAAGTGATCTACACATCTCGCCTTGCTTTGGAGGAGAACAGTTGCTGAGTGGGCACTATTCAGGTGCTATGCTGGTGAAGTTGACCTATATTTTTAATCCTGGAATTCACACAACTTATCCCACTGCTCTTCATCTAGAATAACAATATTTGTTACTCTGTGGCAGATCTCATTTACCTCAGTATATCGAGAAAAAGTAGGTTTCACTTCAAAAATATGTTTTATCTTGTGTTGGATAAAACTTATATTGCTGATAGCCTCATAAAAAGCTCTCCTTGTCATAGTACCTTTGATTTTGGAAGACTTAGTTGTATCCTTTGCAATGTCTTGAAGCTTATTTTTATGATCTTCCCTAGTCATCAATTTATCATTGATCACAAATAGAGAAGGCAGACCTTTCTTGTTCAATGCATCTATTCTAGTGAAAACTTTGTTAATTGCTACCTCCAAAGTGTGACATTTCTCTGTCAACTGTAAAATGAAGTTCTTCTTGGTTAGAAATTTATTTACTTCTAGGGTGGTTTCTGTTCTATCATATACTCCTAGATCATCCCACTCATATTTGTTTTTGAAATTGAGGAACTTCATGGTATTGTTGGTTGTAGCAGGCATTTCTCCCAATTCAACATTGATAGTGGAAATGGTTTGCTTGGATTTCTCCATCAATTCCTTCTGCTTGAATATAATATGGATACATGGCCAAAATTCATCTATTCCTTCAATGATATTATTCCATATGATTTCTTTAACATGGGCCAATGTGTAGCCAATGGAGGAATCAGTTGCTAACTTCTTCGATACATCTATCTAATTGTGATCTCTCTGTAGCTCTACTGCATGAAAAGTCTGGGCCTTTTTTTGATGATCTTGTAGAAGATTGAATTAAGACTGCAAAATTTTGATCTATTCAGTCTAGAGAGACATGTTTTGTACTGCAGTTGCCAACTGATCTGCAGCATCCCCTGTTCTTGTTGTAGAAGATGTGATTGTAGGAATGGCTATGATAGGGAGTGCTTCCAAAGGGACAATAGTAATTTTGGTAGCATTCTCCTTTTCTTTAATCATATTTTCCATCTATGTATCCATTTTCTTCAACTGTGCACTCTGCTCCATTATGAGATTCATCATGTCTGCCTCTTGTGCCTCTATTTCTTCAATATCCTTGGTGAGAAGATCTTCTCTGGCTGGCAATTTCAATGGCTTCCTTAATGTTGTTATGTCTAAATTATTTTTCTTTACAAGCTCTTCTGCAGCATTGATGTTTGTAGGGTCATAACCCATTTTGATCACTAAGTCCTCTAGATTTTTGATCTAGCTGTCTTTGTCAAGGGCAAAGACCTTCTCCATCTTTAGTTGTGATTTGAACATTGGCTAATGGAACCTGCAGTTTAGACAAACTCATAGCATTGTTAGTGATAGTGGAAAAAATCATTTCCCTAGTCTGCTTGTGCATCTCCATTTGGTCAATGGTATGTACGTATTCTATATCAAACCCAAATGTTGTCTTCTTGTAGTCTGATGCTACCTTGGGCTAGGGAACTTGTGCCTGGAGGAATGCTATTTGCATTTTACCTTTCTCTCAATTAAAGGCTGACAACAGCTTGGTTTAAGAACCAGAAGTCTACTTCCAAACCTAATTGTAGGTGTTAATCTTCAACACCTCATTCCTTACTTTTATCTCCTTAAAAATTTCCATTATACTTTTCTCTGTCTCCTTGTAGTAGGTGTGGTGGTCCGAATTTGCTACTAATCTTGTGAAGTAGTGGAGGTAGTGGGAGATAGTGTGGCCTGATCACACACTAATGAGGAAACAAGTGGCTCATTAGTGGTGATAATGTTCTCTTGCTCTAAATCCTTGATGAGTCTTAGTTTGGAACTAAGATTTTCCTTCTTCCTACACATAATTTTGAATCCTTCACTGAAAATTTTAGTCCCTGAAGGTGAATCTTCTTCTCTACTTCTCTTAGCTATTTTCCCGTGCATGGTTAGAGTATGTATTGTGGAGGATGATACCAGCGTCTCTTCTACCTTTTGTAGGGTGTTCTCCACCCATTCTAACTAGTTTTTATGCTTCTCTATCTTTGGTCTGGTTGTCTGAAATTAGGCAGTGGATTTGTTTTCAACTCTTAATTTAGAAATGAACCCCAATGGATCATATGGCTAGGTGAAGCTAACGCTGAATTTCATCTGTTTTAGTATCTTATCTACTTCTTCCCTTGCTGCCTTGCTATTGAAAATGAAAAGCCCTATCTATGTTTTAATTTTGAATTGGGACTTCTTTTTGGAAGCTACAAAGTGGATCTCATCCATACTAAGCATCTGTCTTATGTACTCTAGAGAAAAAATCCTCATTTGGACAAATTTAGGCAGCTTTTAAGGGGAGATATCACACCAAAATATTCTGAATTATGTATAATTTTGATAGAGGTACCAATCCCTTCTCTGAACTTGGTCTAATAGCTACAACACCTTTCTAATTTCCTCACCGATCCTCAGTTCTGTTCTACTGCTTAAGGGACTGACTGTTGGGTGCACAAACATCACTATGAGCTATTTGTATGTGTATTCCTTTTGTTCCTTCATTACTAGAGTAGTCCAAAGATGACGGATTGTTGGTCTCCCTCTGCATCCAACTTTTGTAATGCAAGATTGATGTTGTCTCCCTGAAAATATAAGAACATATAGGTTAACAAAAAAGCATACTTGAACACCTCCTTAGTCTGTAATTCGATAAACTACTCATGATTTGAATCTGCAAGAAATTGGCTAAAGCTAAACACAACGGAGGGCTTAGAATCAACAGAGAAAATGGACACAAATCCTATGATGGCCTCATCTACCCATTGATCTGAGTAGTAGCCAAGGAGTTAATAGATGAATATGATAATTTTCGTAGCTCTCTCTGGGAAAATAGAGGAGGAATAGGGAGGTTTTTTCTTTGACAATGGGGCATCTTTTGTCAAGAAACGTTCAAGGGTTTTAGCCCTCTTGGAAAAGTCCAATTTTTGGTACAATTCAACAAATGCTTCATAGGAAAAGGGGGTGGCATTCGCTATTGTGGGTTCTTGCATCATCTAGTCTATGTTTGGAGGAGTGATAGTAAACAAAATTTCTCCAGTGGGGACAATGATGGCTCTTTGGCTTGGAAAATAACATGAATGACACTTCCTAACCAATTATGGAGTGATGTGGGTATGGGGAAAAATGTAGTGGGCTAAATTGGATTCCCATAATTGAATGTCATTAGATTTGTCTATGTATTTGTCCTTGAGCCAACAATACATCTCAAAAAGGTCAAATTCACATAGAGTTTCATGGATTTTATGGTCTCTGTCAGCCAAAGGGATGTGGTGAAAATCAATGGGAGGATAGATCAAAGGATTGACAAGTTCTTCCAGTCCCTTGTCCTTTGGAGGCATCTTTGGATAAGGCTAAGGATAGTAGTGAAAACTAGATTACAAGCTTCAATACACATAAGGGACTTAGGAGTTGAGGACAAGAATAGGGGTAAGAGGCTGAAAACGAGTGAGTGGACAATGTCACTAGTGGGTGCAAATGTTGGAGTTTGGTCCAGCGAACCTGTAACATCACAATAACAATGGTAGCATATGAATTTAGTAATCGGTTAATGAGTGGAAGGAAGAATTATATAACAATATGGTTTTTTCATTGATGGTGGTGTGGGTCCATTGGTTTAATGGATAAACCACTTAATTATCTAACGGCTTAGTTTTGGAGGAGTGGATGTGATTGGCAGAAGCACAATGGGAAAATGACATGGAAGAAGGTGAGTGGTTGGAGTGCAACGGGTAGACAATTGGCATCGGGAGGCGGAGAAACTTCTTTTTGGAGGGGGGGTGGAGGTGTTAACAGTTTCTCCCAAAGGGGGTCCGAAATGTTGTAGTGTTGACATATAGGGGCAGTCGTGGTTTTGAATACCGCCCATTTTGGACCCCCCCGCCCGATGGTAAAGTTCGAATGGTGAGGGGGGGCTGAAATGCTATGTGTGCATCGAATCTTGGGAGATGGGCGCAGATGCGGTGAGAGGTGGCAAAGTGTTAATGTGAGGTGACGGGTTGCTCATTGGGGTCAAATCAAACTTGTGCCTTACAATATAATTGAAATGCCAAAGTTTTTAACTCAAATATTTAGTCCCGATTAAGGAACTAATTTTATATTAGCATTATTTGACATTTCCCAGTGTCGTGAATTTTGACTAGCGACCTGTGCATTTACAAAAATATGAAATGAAGCCATTCTTTTCTTTTTTCTTCCCTAACATTTTATTTTTATTTTTCCTTCTTTGTTTAAGGAAGCTAATACTTATCATTTTATTGATATGGATTACTATAAAACATTAAATTCCCCTAACATTTTAACTTTTCTTCCTTTTGCATCCATATCCGAACTTTACATTTTAAAATTAATTTTTGGCTAATATACTAACTCATCAAAACCAAATAATGTTACAACATCGGCTCCAGCTAGGGACTACTTTCCCTTATGGGATGCAGAGAAAAAGTAGGTCCAACTCCCTTCTCCTCGGGCCATGGAGTCTTTGCTAAGACATCTACTCACTTGTAAATTTTTCAAAAATGAAATTAACTCTCTGAATATTTACATATGATGAATGAATGGATGCAAAATTAATACTGAATGTAATGTTTCAAGTATTTAACATTGACTCGCAATGAGGAATACTCTCCTTCCAAATCTTGTAGGATGAATGTTTTTTTCCCTTTGACTTCTACAATGCTAAATCAACCAAACAAGAGGTTTTCAAATTTTGCATGCTTGCCTTTATCTTCTCTACTTGTATCCCATCTAAGCATTAGGTCACCTTTCCTGACATTTCTTTCTCTACCCTTTCCTTCAAACAATTATTTCATCTTATTTTGGTATTTCCTTAGCTTGTAGTGAGTTTCATCCTTGTCTTCATTCAAATCAATAATTTGATTAATCGTTCTTGAGAAATCATCTTTTTCTTCATAGGATTCCTGAAGGAATCTCATAACATGTAAAGCTAAATGTGTAGGAAAAAATGCTTCCTTTCCATAAACTAATTGGAAAGGAGACTTTCCTATTGATCTCTTAGGAGAAACTCTATTTTCCCAAATTGCGTGGATTAGGTGGCCATGCCAACTCTTTTTATGGTCTTCAAGAGTCTTCTCAATCACCTTAACTAAGCTCTTATTGGAAGAATATGCTAGCCCATTACCCTATGGATATTATGGTGTAGAACGGTGTAACAAGATTGAATATTTTTGACAAAACTCAATCATTTTAACACTGCTGAAAGTTGCTACATTATATGTAACAATCTGTTGAGGACAAACAAATATTGATAGGATATTTTCTTCAACGAATTCACAACAATATGAGTTGCATTTTTAACAGGTATGGCTTCTACCCACTTCGTAAAATAGTTTGTAGTAGTTAAAATATGTCTATGTTTATTACTTGATTGTGGATGAATTTCCCCTATAAACTCCAACCCCCATTATAGAAAAGGAGCACGAACCAATACTAGAACCAAAGGAAGCACTGACAGTTTATATTTCCCTACAAATAATTGGCATGGTATGTAACTTCTTACTCTTGCTCCAACTTGTTTAAAAGTGTGGGCCAATAGAAACCTGCTTTTAAAATTTTGTGGGATGTTGCTCTCTAGGCACAGTGTCCACCACAAAATCCTGCATGAAACTGATCTATAATTTCCTCTGTTTCATTTTCAGTTAAAGAAAGAAGAAGTATATTAAGAGGGTCTTTCCAGTATATATTAGCATTGATAATGCAATATTTTACTGCTCTAATCTTTAGGGCTTTGCATTGCTTCAAGTTAAGATCAGCTGGACATTGAAAATCCCTAAGAAATTGCATAATATTAGAGTACCGATTAGAGAATAGATATTTATGATCTATGTGAACAAGAATGGCTTGATCTAAAGAAAGAGGTTATTGTGGGTTCTCCCCTTCTATAAGAGGAGAAGGTTCTTGTGGATTCTCCCCTGATGAAATTTCAGAAACTAGATTTATCCCCAATACTTTACAGTTGGATTCAACTAACAATTTGGCTAGACCTTGGCCTTCTACTAGCTTTCTTATCTTAATTTCAAGGATTTTAGCAATCCATCTCCCTCTTCTTTCATCAATATCAGGATGAGTCAAAACAGTTTTAACAACATGATTAGGGACATAAGCTATAATGTGTGAATGAAAGACATACGTTATAAAGGCTTTGAGGGCTTGAATTAAGGCATAAGTTTGATTTTCAATAATATCATACCTAAGTTCAGCATCCCTCTTAACTTTGGAAAAGAAGGAAATAGGTTGGTCATCACCATTTGTGTTCTTCTGTAAAAGTACAACAACTAAGGTTGTCTCAGATGCAAAAGAAAATATGCTAAAAGGTGAAGAATAATTAGGGATAGCTAATGTAGGGGCCTCAAATATATCCTTTTTGATGTGATCAAAAGAATATCTATCAGAAACTATGCATTTCACTACATTGTTTTTATTTAGCATATCAGTTATATCCTTAACTATCTCTGCATAATTAGAGATGAACCTTTTGAGAAAATTAATCTTTCTAAGGAAAGTTTGTATCTCTTTCTTATTCCTTGGTAGAGATAGGGTTTGAATAGCTAAAGCTCTCTTTGGTTCAATTACATCTCCCTCGGAGATTATATGCCCTAGTAATTTCCCTTCCTTATAGATATTTCTTCGGATTGATGGATATGCCAAATTTCCTGCACCTCTCAAAAACCATGCTCAAGTGTTTTAAATGATTTTCATAAAAAAAAAGAGAAAATAGTTAAATAATATAAATAAATGATAGTAAATTTAGATGTTTTACTTACAAATTCTATATCCATGGCTCTCTGGAATGTGGCTCCAACATTGGTTAACCCAAATGGCATTCTAGCATACATAAATTTACCCCAAGGAGTGGTAAAAGTAGTGTTGTCTTGGTCAGCTTGACTTACCATGATTTGGTTGTAACCAGAAAATCCATCTAGCATAGAAATCATATCTCCACCCGAAACTTTTTGCAGTAGATGATCCATTTTGGGCAATGGATAGTTATCCTTTAAAGATGATTTGTTCAGTTTTCAGAAGTCTACGCATAGCCTAATCTCACCATTTTTCTTTCTGATAGGAATTAGGTTCTCTACCTAATCAAAATACCTTAAAGGTACTATGATATGAGCATCAAGAAGCTTTTTAAGTTCTTTCCCAATGGTTGGAAGTAGTATGGGATTGGTTCTTCTTAGTTTTTGTTGAAAGGGTTTTTCTTCTAGTTTCATAGCAATGTTATGCTTAATAAAATATGTATCATAAGTTTTTAACTCATTATAGGACCAGGAAAAAAACATCTTTGTAATTTTTAAGAAGATTCAAGTATTTGATTTTTAGATCCAAAGGCAAGGTTGATGACAATTTAACATTTCTCACATCACTCAAAGTCCCAATATTACTATTGGATTTGTGGGCCCTGACCCAGGTTCAACATTAGTTAACCAAACAAATTCCTACACTACTGGCCCTTTCAGCATAATCCTGCGTAGCATAGACCGAAGTCTCACTTGAAGCAGTATGGGGGGATGCTGGAACCAAGTTTCAGCACCCTGAGATGTTCGTGATGTCAGTTTATACCCTCTACCCCTACTTTAGTGCAAGTCACTAAGCCTTAGGGATCTGTCAGTCTACCTATTATTCTACTCTTCAGTACCTTTGCGAAGGTGTATGATTGACCTTCGCACAACCATAACCCATGGTCCATGTACCTTCATGCAGCTATGACAATGTATTGTATAGGTTACCAAGTTATCTCATGTGTTTTACTTATCTTACTAATCAATCATAGTGAGCGTCGTGTAAACTGATATCCTTACTTGCGTTAAATTAACTAATACAATGACATATATTCACGCATCCAATAAACATTGTATACTAAACCCAAAATGCAACATAATTAGATGAATTAACAGGAACTAAATACACAATAATTGCAGAATACTTCTCTTTATTGATATCTTCTAGTTTAATACAGACTTTATCCACCCTATGCACACAGCTGTAGGGGTCCATGCACTCAGTTGCAGACTTCCACACTAGGTCTCTGTGCACTCAGCTACAGAGCCTCTACCTACGCTAAGACCCAAGCAAACCTAGACTGCTCCACTCTACTGCGCTACTTTCTTCCTCACTTAGCTTAACTTCTTAGAGCTTACTTACTTAGCTCCTTATTTATACAATCCCATGGTCCGCAAAGCATGGGTGGATCTTTACAACCAACTTGAAACTTTACAAAATAAGGGCGGACAACCCTTTGTGACTCTTGACACCTTCGCCCTCCGCGACCACAAAATGTGGAGACTTTACAACTTTATTACCAAATTATCCCAAAACATGGGCTTTTAGCCCCAAAAATTCTCTTGGGGGAACCTATTCCCAACAATTACATTCTTGGATTTCTTCTTTAGGTGAATTAAGCAAGGGGCTTATAGAGACATCATTATTATCAAATAGTTTTTCCAATGGAACTAATCCTTTAGGAATAAAATTATTAGATAATTGGATGATATCATGATCAAGAATTTTATTACTGAATGAAGTTTTCTTGATTTTGGTCATTTGATTCTTGAACATCTTTTTGATCTTCTTCAATTTCCATATTTTATAATTCATCAATGAATTGAAGGAAATATTTTAATCTTTCATCATCCTCAAAAATATGCCAGTGTTTAAGGTTATCAAGAATTGATCATCTATACTTGACTTGAATTTGGTACTCTAACAATATTGGCTCGGGGATTTTGAGAGAGCTTGCTGAGACAACTAGTGATTCAGCATGCATATTTTCATCTCTAGGAATAATAGTTATGTTAAATCCTTGGAAGAATTTTTAAAATGTGTTCCAAGATTCATTTCTATAGGACCTAAGCCTTGGCTATTTCGTTTGACAGATATTTCTAACTTGCTTCACTATAAGCTCAGAATCATAAAAGATACTAGTTTTGAACCTTTAAACTCTTACCTAGCTTAAGACCAAGAAGAAAATCCTCATACCCAACCACATTAATGCTGACCTCAAATTAAAGTTTACATGACAGAGTTATGTTTTCTTTATTTGGTGAAATTAAAAGAATTTCTTCTCCTGCTCCTTTTGAGCAAGAGGCATCAAAATAAAGTTTCTAGATATCTGATTCTACAATTTTAGGTTTGGAAACTATATTTTCGATGGCAAGTTGAGTGTTTGATGCATTTTGTGAAGATAACTGAAAGCAACCAAAATCCTGATCTATTGCATAGATAGGGTGGTTTTTTGCTCAACCATACCTAAAAACAGTATGAAGGAATATGACTTCCCTATATAACCTTAAATGTTCACCTCCATATACTACAATGGTAGCAAAAGACATGTCCATCTGAAGTGATCCTTCAAGTTTAGCAGAACATGATCTAGATAGGAGCATGCCAAACTTGGTAGGAATATCAATAACAACTATGTCTAAAACTATACTCTTGACATGTATTTGGGCTACGGTTACAACTAGGTTTTTGATTAACCCAAGGCATGGTACTTTGTTTTAATCAAAGGTGTAAAGAACATGATAATAATGAGTAACTTGAAACTAAAGCTGGTCCATAATTACATTTGGCATAAGGTTATGAGAAGCTCCAAAATCTAGAATGCAGTTATACAAAATAAAGTCATGAGCCCTTAAAGTTACATAAAATGGTGGAACAATTTCATCAATAATATCAGAACTATGGCCGAACACTACTGAGGGCTTTTCATCTTGCAAACTAATAAAATCTCCCTCACCGTCTACACTAGAGGATTGTATCCATTTAGATACTTGATTTTTATAACCAAGGTTTTTGTAAAGTTCAACTAAAGGTATAGGAATATTGACCCTTTATAATTCCTTTTCAATATTAAAAGTTGTTAAAATAGTCTTGTGAGATGAAAACGTTTTAGTGGATGACTCTGTAGTCTGAGGTGTTGCAGTTGTATTTGAACGGATTTTACTGCGGGTTCAATTATAGTGGTAGACTTTGAAGGTCTACCTAAACCTGATATTCGTCTTAGATCATACCTCTTATTTACTTCTGCAATCAAAAATTCAGAGAATGCTTGGTATTTTGAAAGTTGAGCATCTCCTTGTTCTTGTTCAAAATACTGAGGTGAAGATGAAGGAACTATTTCCATTTGTGCTGTTGAAGAATCAATATTATTGATATCTTTAGTGATTAAAGAGCCTGTATCTTGTGGCTATTGATCACCAATCAACAAAGGTGGTTGAACGTTTTGATGAGAACCTGCTCTTTGAAGAATCTACATTTAAGGAGTTCTTTAGAATTGAGTTTGAGCTTGAGGTCTGACAATAGTTTGTTGAGAAGTTCTAGGTTGTGTTTCAATTTTAGAAATTCTAACAGAAAGGTTTCTAATTAAAGATGTAATTTCATTGATTTTCTAATCTTCAAGTTTAGATTTGGAAGAAGATGAGTCATCAACCTTAACTTTTAGTTTTATTTCTTCTTTCTATGCTTTAGCTTTAAGTTTTCTAGAAGCTAACCTATTATCTTCTACCGCTATAGCATTTGTATGCATGTCTTCTAATGTATTAGAAACCCTTTACCTTAGCATGACTGCAAATTCATCTTCAAATGATTTGGAAAATCTTATCTTTGCAGCTGCTACTGGTGGTTTATAATTAGCAGGAATTTTATGATAGAGTTTGTTAAATCTTTTAATGAATTCATCAACTCATTCACCAGGGTTTCTCTTAAATTATTCAAATTAAGTGAGAAAGTAAACATGATCTTTGTTTACTCTGCATTAGTTTTTAAAGATAGCTATTAGCTCACTCCATGTTCTAATAGAGTCATCTCTAAGTTTCCTAAACCAGATCCCAACATTTCCTTCTAAATATTGTACAAATAATCTCATATAAACATCTCCCTGTTCTATGCTCATATTGTGAGCAAAATATAGGAAATATGATACATGATCCTCTCTTGAGGGACATGTTTCTCCATTAAATCATGGCAGATATTTTGGATATCCATAAGGAAAATTTTCCAAGTTTGCAAAGGAGAACTAGAGTAGCATACCTTGCTTGCACAATGGGTCGAAAAGCCATAATAGTAAGAGGAGTCTGGGGTGACTGAGTGGATGATGATGACGAAGAGGAAGATGATGAAGATGAAGTGGATGAAGATGAATAAGTGGGGGTATTAGCATGCGGAGGAGAGAAAGATGGAGGAGACCTCTTTGAGGATTTCAAATGGGTTTTAATAACCAACTTTTGAACTCCTAGTGGAAACTCTTCCTTATTATCGAATAAAGGATTTGAATAGACAAAAAATGTCTCTTCAATATTAGCAGACGTTGACGGAATAGAATAAGGAATTGGAGAAATGAAGGCTGCAGGCTTGAATTCAAGTAAATGTAAACCCAATTCTTCCTCAGATGAAGTTGATTTGATAAGAAGGGTGATCTGATACTCACCCTATGAGTGACATCAGTTAAATATTTTATTAAACAAAAGGTATTACAGATGCATGTGCCAATGTGTGTTCTGTGTTATTTAAGCAAGAGATCGATCAAATTGCCAATACACAGACATTTAAATGGAATGACAACAGAGAATACAGTAAGCAACCACAAAGACACAAGCAATTTTAAGAAGGAGTTCACCCTATTCTCCAGGGCTACGTCTCTAGTCTAGCTTTCAGCGGTGGCCTTGTTTTATTGGATCTTTGAGCAAAGAATTACAATGCAGGGACTCAATGTGAGCTCTCCTGAAGCAGGTTTTCTTGGCAGGGTGGTTTCTTGGATTCCCCAAGCCACTCGAGTACACAGACTCTTCTTCTACCTACCAGCTCTATGACCTTCTAGTCTGTAGTGGAAGGAGCCAAATATGATGCTCAATCCGGACAGATTCCTTTATGGGATGGCTTGAATCTCTCAAGCTCTGGTGCTCGATGCTGCCACTAGTCAGCTCATGCCCTCTGTCTCTTCCTACTATTGCTTTACTGCCTTCTTCTCTGGTTTCTGTCTCTTAGTGTTCAACTGTGTATTCTATTTCATTGTTCATGGCTTTTAGTCATTCGAACCCATGCCCATTTGGTTCCTCTCCACCTATATCGATTCACTTTCTGCAGCTACACTTGGAGTTCCCTATTCGGCGTCAGCATGAACGCTCAGGGTGTGGCCACGTGTCCCAATCTGAACAGTGCCAGCTTGTTCGTTGGTTCATTTCTTTAGTTACATCGTGGATCCGTTCTTCCTCCATTGTGGCAGTCAAACAAACCTCAAATATTTACAAACACGACTTAATCCTTCGTCGATTCCACTTCCTCCATCGGGCGCAATCTCAGCGGTCTGATCTGGATTCCCCAGATCCAACGTCATATACACATCCCACGCGATTGACCTGCTGTGGGGTCGTTAATATGCCATGATTATTGTCACTTGTGAACGTTTATTCCACCCATTTCCACCATTCTTCATCATGTCATTTATTATAATTTATCATTTAAATCCATTTTATAAATGATTTATGCTCTCATGGATGAATATTATTTATTCTTCTTTATTTCTAATAAATTGATTATTATGAATTATTTTACCAGTGATAATTCTAATAAGTTGGTTGTAACCTTATTTACCATTTTTAGCCTCCAAAGTAACTTCCAGATTGAAGATTTGATTTTTAAATCAACGAACTCAGAAATTCGCTGGTTTAAGGAGTGACAGTTTTGCGGTTAAGATTCTGAGCAAATGAAGACGAATTTGGAAAATCCGAAACATGGGTTTTGTCCAGAACGGGCCCAATTATCTTTTGAAAGAACAGTTTGCCCAAATTCGGCCTATACAGGGATAAACGCAGGGTTCTTTGAGCACGCAAAGCCAAATACACCTTGTTCTTGTTGATCAAATGGTTAGAATCAATCCAATTTTGTAAAACAAATCATGATTGTAATTATCTATGCTTTGATCTTTCTCTATTTAATGAAACCAAAGATCAGAGGACGGGGGGATGGAGAACGACTGTTTTTATAATTCTAAGTTTCAGAACCAACTTTGATCATGGAGTCTTGTTGAGATCTGATTTTGTATACTTTTGTTAATGCAATCAATATAAAGGATTTGGTGTTCAATTCGTCCCTGTATCTGAAGTAAGTTACGGCGGTGCCATTGGAAGCTACGGGCCCGGCTCCAACGGACACTTGCCGTTGTATTGTTATACAGTAAATTGTGTTTGGTTTGCTTATTTCTATTGTTTCAGCAATCTAATATATCTTTCATATGATGGACTATGCTTTATACTTAATATCTGAATCTGAATAAGTTCTTTAACTCATGTCTCTGTATTACGCAAAGTGAATCTATTTGAATTGCATCTATTTCCATAGCAAGATATTTGTATAAATGTTATCATCATTTGATTCATATAAAATAAGTATTTGCGAGGCTTGAAGACAATATTACTTTGTTCAGAAACGTAATCATATCATTCGTTATTCTCAGATTGCTATAGTAGTATAGAACATGTACATACGGATGATGATTTGCTGTTCCATTTGATTAAACTGTCTACTTGTACAAAATATTTCTCTTTCTTTGTATGTAAGTTGATGCCAAGAATTGAGAGTGTTGAACTCGCGAGATTTAGTTTCTTTCTTGCTGTTTCATTTTACTGCTGTCCATTTCATTTCATGCTGCTTTTTGTCATTTCCTTTTTACTTGCATTCATTGGTTTGGTGTGGGAGGAGGATCAAGGCTGTCGTGAGACACAGTAGACGCTATTATGCTCCCAGATCCATGATCCATACTCTAATTCCTTTTGCATCAATTTTTAGAGGAATGAGTTATTGCTACTATATCCTCGATTGATGGTTGTTTGAACGGATGATTTAGTTTAGAACATTCCAGTTTCTTGCTGTTTCAATTAGATTTCTTTTTCAAGCATTCATTTACTTTTGGGTTTTAAGCACTATAGTGCAAAACATTACTCTTGAGTAAATAGCCACCTCAGACTGAGTACACTCTTGAAATAAAAAGTTGTCCCTGGGTTGATAATTAATGTGAGGTAATTAGGAGTTTAAAAGACACCTTTTTATCGCTCCACACCTGCTTGACTGATAACGCGCGATCAACGACAATTTTCTCTCACCTCTGCCGCCACGCGTCAATCGTTGAGTGGGATCACTTCGCTTTGTCCAAAACCGTTTACCGTTTGAGGGCACCCCGATCAATATCGCTGGTTTCCAGAGTGCGGGTCCCACCTTGTACGATTAATGCTTTTTACCCTTCTTGCCTGTGTTTCTCTGGTTCGCCATGCGTCAAAGTGCTCGAGCTTCCCCCATTTCGGCCCTGTTCGCCCAACGATGCACGATTAGGCACTAATCACGCATAAAAAATCACCTCCTTTTCCCGATCCGTGGCTCCCAGGGGCTATTTTGACCTCCTGCGCAGTCTCCATGGGCCTTGGTCAGTGTGCTTTGACTGAGGTCCTCATCATTCCACGCTGGCTGCCATTGCCACTGGTTCAGGGTGTTTTTGATCGTTGTTTTTTGGAATGCTTAGATATTCGTCTCGACCTGATATAGTCATGGTTCTTTTCCAGTCTTTGATGGATCCAATTTGGATCATGGCCTTCCCACTAAAAGAGCTTTTGGACCACCAAAAGTTGGTTTTCAAGCATCGACTAAGTGAGGGTATTGCTTTCTCATTTGTCCAATCTCAATCCACTTCGCACTGCTTGGCTTCAAACCATTGAGCCTAATCCTGAGGTATTCCACTTGTCCACTACGGGTTGTCCTTACCTTCCTGTCCAACACTGTGTCTTCCCATAATTCATTAAGATATTCAGGTAGTAGGTCATCAACAGAAGGTAATTGGCTCTGCGCTTCAGGGTCCTCAATCATTGAAGTTTCAAACAACCTCAAGCAATTTGTGTTTACGACTGAGTAGATGTTCATGTAAGCTGGTAGATCAAGGCGAAAATCATTTTCACCAATATTCTCAAGTATCCTCAAGGGTCCATACCTGATAGGTTTTAGCTTTTTACCTTCACCTTGCATCCTATCCTTGCTGATATACAGCTAGATTTGGTCTCCAACTTGAAAACTATGCTCCATCTGATGCTTATCATGCCTAACCTTGTACTTGGCCTGGCTCTTTTCCAGCTGTTCCTGTACTTCCTCGTGGATCTCCTGGATCTGTTCAATGAACATAGTTGCCTTGTGCACATCACTGTGTCCATCAACCATGGTATCTTTACCAAAGACAAAATCTAAAGGAGACCTTGGTATGAAACCAAAACAGGTCTCAAAAGGAGATCTCTATGTAGAAGAGTGTTTATCTCTATTGTAAGCATGTTGCACATAACACAAGTGTTCATCCCAAAGCTTAGGATGTTTGCTGCAATATCCTCTCAGTAACTAGATCACTATCCTGTTAACTACTTTTGTCTGGCCATCTATTTGTGGATGAAAAGCTGTGATTTTCTTTAACTTGGTGTCCATTAGTTCCCACAGACTTGACCAAAACTTCCCCACAAATCAAGTGTCTCGATCAGATACAATAGAAGTGGGTAATCCAAAATGAACCCAT
>APFE030231045.1:97263-127496 GCA_000404065.3 Pinus taeda
ACTAGTGGGATTAAACATGAGGATGGTATGCCTCATGTAGCTGTGTAGACCACCAATGTACTTCAAAAGAGTTTCTGGTGAGTCTAATGAGATACTCAACATCAATGCTCTCTTTTTGAACTCTTGAGTATACCCTTTTACACTTTGCCCTTTCAACTGCCGAAGAGTTTGCCAACTCATCATGGCTTGTTGCATGTAGACCAATGGATAGAACTTCTTTTTGATTGCAGCAACAAATTCACTCCAGACAGAGATGGTTTTACCATGCTTATTCATATCAACTTGGGTTCTGCCTTCCCACCAAACCAAGGCAGTGCCTCCTAGGCGTAGGCTTTCCAGTTGAATCTTACTCTTGTCTGAGTCTATGTTTTGTACCCTGCAATATACATCAATTTGTCTAATCCAATTGTCCAACTTTTCAGCATTTAACTCTCCATCATGTATAGGCAATCAAATTTAAGATCTAACTTAATCAAAGATTCTTTCTTATTATGCATAGGGCTATTAGGAGGTGTGAGAAAGCTTTCCTCTTTCCCCTTTCCTTTTGAGTGGTCATGGGAATGAGACTCATCTTTTTATTTATCTTGTTTAGAACCTATTGAATCTTCATCCTTATGCTTTCTAAAGTCCCTATACATTTCTTCTACCATAGACTTTATAGCTAGGAAACTTTTTATGAATTGAGGGTCTGGTCCCATAGAACCTTCCTTTGACATTGTCTTCCGAAGATAGACTCTCCCAACTTCACGATTAGTTTCCACAAACTCTCCTTCTCCTAATTTGAGCTTTGATCTAGTGATCATTCACAACTAAACCAACACAAGCTTGTCTAACCTTACAACCTTGAGCTCTGATACTACTTGATCTGATACTCACCCTATGAGTGGAATCAATTAAAGATTTTATTAAACAAAAGGTATTATAGACTCATGTGCCGGTGTGTGTTCTGTGTTATTTAAGCAACGGATTTATTAGATTGCCAATACACAAACATTTAAATGGAAAGACAATAGAGAAATACAGTAATCAACAACAAAGACACAAGAAATTTTAAGAAGGAGTTCAACCTATTCTCTAGGGCTACATCTCCGGTCCAGCTTTTAGTGGTGCCCTTGTTTTATTGGGTCTTTGAGTAGAGAATTACAATGCAGGGACTCAATGTGAGTTCTCCTAAAGCAGGTTTGCTTGGCAGGGTAGTTTCTTGGATTCCCCAAGCCACTGGAGTACATAGACTCTTCTTCTACCTACCAGCTCTATGACCTTCTGGTCTATAGTGGAAGGAGCCAAATATGATGCTCGATCCAAACATATTCCTCTATGGGATGGCTTGAATCTCTCAAGCTCTGGTGCTCGATGCTGCTACTGGTCAGCTCGGCACTCTATCTCTTCCTATTGTTGCTTTACTGCCTTCTTCTCTGGTTACTGTCTCTCAGTGGTCAATTGTGTATTCTATTTCATTGTTCATGGCTTTTAGTCATTCGAACCCATGGCCATTCGGTTCCTCTCCGCCTCTGTCAATTCACCTTCTGCAGCTTCGCTTGGAGTTCCCTGTTCAGCATCAGCATGAACGCTTAGGGTACGGCCACGTGTCCCCGTCTAAACAACGTCAGCTTGCTCATCGGTTCATTTCTTCAATTACGTCGTGGATGCTTTCTTCCTCCACTGTGGCGGTCAAATGGACCTCAAATCTTTACAAACGCGGCTTAATCCTTCGTCGATTCCGCTTCCTCCATCGGGCACAATCTCAGCCATTCGATCTGGATTCCACAGATCCAACGTCATACACACATCCCGCGCAGTTGACCTACTCAACCGATAATTCGTGATCAATGGCGATTTTCTCTCACCTCCGCCGCCACACGTCAATCATTGAGTGGGATCGCTCTGCTTTCTCCAAAACCATTTACCATTTGAGGGCGCCCCAATTGATACTGCCAGTTTCTAGAGCGCGGGTCCTGCCTTGTACGATTAGCACTTTTTTGCTTTCCCACCCGTGGTTCTCCAGTTCACCATGCATCCAAGTGCTCGGGCTTCCCCCATTTTGGTCCTATTCGCCCATAAAGGTGCTAATCGCGGATCAAAAATCACCTCCTTTTCCTGATCCGGGGCTCCTATCCTAGGGGCTACTTTGACCTCTTGCGTAGTCTCCATGGGCCTCAGTTAGCGTGCTTTGACCGAAGTCCTTGTCGTTCCACGCTGGCTGCCATTGCCACTGGTTCAGGGTGTTTTTGCTTGCTGTTTTTTGGAATTTTTAGAGATTCGTCCTGACCTGATATAGTCATGGTTCTTTGCCAGTCTTTGATGGATCTGATTCGGATCAAGCATATGGGACTTGATATGACTCAAGTGATTGTATTAAAAAGGTTTATGGAAGATCTAATCCTCTAGAATGGAGTCCAGAAATGCTAGGAGGTAGTTCAGTCCAATCAGGATGGGATGGCACAAATGAAAAGGGATCTAGAGATGAGATTTCTTCAGGGTGTAAATATGAAGAAGAAGAAGGGGTTCTAAGTCTTCTCCTTAAAGAGGATTCCCTAATAAGTCTATCTAGATTTGGTAGAGAGTTAACAATTTTAGAATCAAAACATGATCTAGTATGATTAGAAGGAGCCATCTTGGACCAATGGAATTGCAAGGTGAAAGATTTTGACCTATATCCTTATCCTTTATCCAGCTTAAAGGAAAGGGAGAATCATTTCCTTAGAATTTAATAAAAAGATAAAAAAGATAGATCAACGCCTTAGAATTCAGCCTCTTTGAGGGGCCAACCTCCTTTACATTACATAAATGAACAATTCTTGGATGATACAAATGAAAAGACGTCCTTTCTATATATAGGAGTCTAAGGGGTCATAATATAATCAAAGCCGACATAATAATAATAATGTAAGGGCACAATAATAACAATAGTGGGCTTCTATGGGGCACACCAATAACAATATGGGCACTACATCGGTACATCAATATAATAAGGGGGTTTTACTAATAACAATAAGGGGTTACACTAGTAGTATAGGGGCCTAACATTCCCCTCTCCTTTAAAAAGTATTATCCTCAACAGTTGAGTAGTTCTTGATGCTTCTGTATAAAATTCTTGTCCTCCCAGGTGGAACCTTCAGCAAGTAAGTTCTTCCACTTGATGAGATACGCTGAAATTGATCGATTTCCTAGCTGTTGGGTTCTTTTTTCTGTGGTTGCTCCAGGTTCCAATATGATTTTTCCTTCCTCTTCAATTTTTGGCAATATTGTTTGAATTGGGATGTTTTGCAACTTTTGAATAAGTGGCCATAGTTCTTCGTCCTTCTTCCATCCATTCCTTGCTTCATTTATCCAATCTAATTGGATAGTAGAAATAGCACAAAACAATGCTTCCACATCCTCATCCTTTCTTGAGAGTGAATCTGCAACAAAAAATTTCTTCCCTTTTCTGTAGATGATGTCAAAGTCATAACCCAACATATTTGTGACCCATTTTTTATGTTCTTCTAAGGATAATATTTGTTCTAAAACATATTTAAGACTATCATGATCCATTTTTACCTTGAAGTGTCTTCCCATTGGGTAAGGTCACCATTTCTTAAGTGCATGTAGTATTGCCAACATTTCCTTGTCATAAATAGCTTGCTTGAGATGTAGCCGTAAAAATAACCAATCGCCTACATCAAAATTTTTTCAATGTGATGTTGATCTACTTGTTGTTTCATTCAATTTTGCACCAAAGTGGCGTTATCCTTTAAAAGTTGTAGAACTTGTTGTTGATGCTCAATGTGATCTTTCACTGCTTGAACCTTTTTCTTCTTGATATTTCCTTCTATATTTAAAGTTTGAGGAGTGGTAATTTCTTCCAATGCTTTACAAGATAAGGTTGGATTCATTTCTTGATGCTCAATGTGATCTTTCACTTCTTGAACATTTTTATTCTTGATATGTCCTTCTATCTTGATAGTTGGAGGGGTGGTAATTCCGACCAATGAATTACAAGATATGGTTGGATTCATTTCTTCTTTCTCGATGTGATCTTTCACTTCTTACAACTTTTTCTTCTTGATATGTCCTTCTATCTTGAGAGTTTGAGGAGTGGTAATTCTTGCCAATGCTTTACAAGATATGGTCTGATGCATTTCTTCTTTCTCTGGGGTTAGGTCTTGGTGTATATCCTCTTCTTTTGACGTTTCTTGATCCTTTTCTTCCTCCTCTTCATACTCTATGTAAAATGATTTCTTCTCAACACACTTATGACCTTTAGTGCATTTTCCATCACAATTGTAACAAAGCCCTTTTTTTCTTTTTTCTTCCAATTGTTGTGGTGTAAACCTTGTAGGTTATGGAAGGCTAGGAGAAACAACACTTCCATATTTATAGTTGTGAGGGGTAGAGTTCCTTGTTGCCATAATTTTACATTCGATTATGTAACAAAGCCCTTTTACTATTTCCAATTGTTGTGATGTTTCTCTAAATAAGGTGTTTCTCTTTGTATCCTCATAATGTGCTATCATTTCCTCCGTGAAAATTGACCACGTAACAAGTTGTTTACGAGAACAAAGCCCTTTGTACCATAAAAATTGATCTGGTTGTAAATATGAAGATGCAATACATACCTTTTGTAACAATGGTACACCATGTAGATCAAAATATTGCTCCATCTAAAGTATCCAATTTACCGGATCCTTGCCATCAAACTTCCTCATCTTGTTTTTTCTTGATTTTCGGAGCTCGATCTTGAAATGACTGTAACTCTATACTTTTGGATCTTTAAGTTCTGAAATTACAACCTGAAGTAGCCCTTTGTGTCCTCTTTCCAATGCCACTAGTCTGATCCAAATTGGATTCTCCAAGGAAGAGTTATGCCAAATCTCTCACAGTGACCTGATTATAGACTAGTTCTGTACAGTGAACTTGTATGACATGCCACATGTCAATGTTTCAACCTTTGGCTATAAAAAAATATATACAACTACATTCTGTCCTCTTTCTGTACCTTTTTATGAAATTTCAATCCGATGCTCATAGAGAACGTTATGATGATTTTCCCCAGGTCACCTGTTTGGAATGTAATTCAGGAGTCTGCAAAAAAGAGAAACTTCCTCAGATCATATCTTCGCAAATATAGCGCAAAAAGATCTAAAATTAGGACCCAAGGTTCAGTGTGATTTCATCTCAAATGATTTTTTTTTTTCACTTTTGAAACATCGTAGAAAAAAATTTATAGCGAAAATTCCACGATGACCTATTAGGAGCAGCGAAACCATAGAATCCAAAGCTCCGATACCAAATGTTATGAAACTAGCTCACAAAAAGCTAGAAAGGATAGATCAATGCCTTAGAATTTAGCCTCTTCGAGGGGGCAACCTCCTTTACATTACATAAATGAACAATTCTTGGATGATACAAATGAAAATACCACCTTTCTATATATAGGAGTCTAAGGAGTCATAATATAATGAGGGCCGACATAACAATAATAATGTAAGGGCACAATAATAACAGAGTGGGCTTCTATGGAGCACAATAGTAATAATATGGGCACTACATGGGTACATCAATATAATAAGGGGGTTGTACTAATAACAATAAGGGGTTACACTAGTAGTATAGGGGCCTAACAAGTTTCTAAGTAAAGATGTAATTTCATCGATTTTCTGATCTTCAAGTTTAGATTTGGAAGAAGATGAGTCATCAACCATAGCTTTTAGTTTTCTTTCTTCTTTCTATGCTTTAGCTTTAAGTTTCCCAGAAGCTAGCCTATTATCGTCTACCTCTATAGCATTTTTCTGCATGTCTTCTAATGTATTAAAAATCCTTTACCTTAGCATGACTACAAATTAATCTTCAAATGATTTGGAAAATCTGATCTTTGCAGTTGCTACTGGTGGTTTACAATCAGCAGGCATTTTATGATAGAGTTTGTTAAATCTTTTAATGAATTTATCAACTTGTTCACCTGGGTTTCTCTTTAATTATTCAAACTAAGTGAGAAATTAAACATGATCTTTGTTTACCCCGCATTAGTTTTTAAAGATAGTTATCTGCTCATTCCATATTCTATAAGAGTCATCTCTAAGTTTCCTAAAATAGATCCCAACATTTCCTTCTAAAGATTGTACAAATAATCTCATATAAACATCTCCCTATTCTATGCTCATATTGTGAGAAAAATATAGGAAATATGATACATGATCCTCTCTTGAGGGAGATGTTTCTCCATTAAATCATGGCAGATATTTTGGATATTCATAAGGAAAATTTTCCAAGTTTGCAAGGGAGAACGAGAGCGGCATACCTTGCTTGCACAATGCGTCGAAAATCCATAGTAGCAGGAGGAGTCTGGGTGACTGAGTGGATGATGATGACGAAGAGGAAGATGATGAAGATGAAGGGGATGAAGATGAATTGGTAGGGGTATTAGCATGTGGAGGAGAGAAAGACGGAGGAGACCTCTTTGAGGATTTCAAATGGCTTTTAATAACCAACTTTTGAACTCCTAGTGGAAACTCTTCCTTATTATCAAACAAAGGATTTGAATAGACAAAAAATGTCTCTTCAAGATTAGAAGAGGTTGATGGAATAGAATAAGGAATTGGAGAAATGAAGTCTACAGGCTTGAATTCAGGTAAATGTAAACCCAGTTCTTCCACAGATGAAGGCGATTTGATAGGAACAGATGGGACTTGATATGATTCAAGTGATTGTATTAGAAAGGCTGATGGAAGATCTAATCCTCTGGAATGGAGTCCAGAAATGCTAGGAGGTAGTTCAGTCCAATCAGGATGGGATGGCACAAATGAAAAGGGATCTACAGATGAGATGTCTTCAGGGTGTAAATGTGAAGAAGAAGAAGGGGTTCTAAGTCTTCTCCTTAAAGAGGCTTCCCTAATAAGTCTACTTGGATTTGGTAGAGGGTTAACAATCTTAGAATTAGAACGTGATCTAGTATGCTTAAAAGGAGCCATCTTGGACCAATGGAATCATGAGGTGAAAGATTTTGACCTATATCCTTATCCTTTATCTAGCTTAAAGGAAAGGGAGAATCATTGCCCTAAGGAAAATTTAGCTTTCAATCCTTCGCTCCCCAACAATGGTGCCAATCTGATGTTTTCCTTTGAGATAACCTAAGGTCAACTAGTTACGCCAAAGCATCTAAAAACTTTTTTTTTTTGAGTATTTGGATGACTAGTCAACTATTTATAAACAAGTGCTTGAAACTTAGACAATTTTTTGATAAAATGAAAGGTTGTTCTTTAACTGCACATGGTTATTTTGATTTTAGTGGGATGAAGTAGAATATGAAGAAGTATAATTGATTTAATATTCAAGCTGAGTATTTAACCATTTATAAGTAGAAATTAAGAATACAATGCTTTCTTAATCAACAAAATATAATCATATTATCATATAGATCTAGTGCAATTTATACTCAAAGAGGATTTTGCAATAACAAATAGTTATGTAAATATATTTATTATTTCAATATAGAGGATCCAAAATGAAACTAAAATTCAATTAAAATTTGAATTGAATAACTGCAAAAGACTTAATTTATATGAAGAAGACATAATGAATAAACATGATGAAATACAACTCACTGAGAGACATACCATATGAGGCAAATCCAGAATCTTTTATTATCTGCAGCTTAGTATAAATCTTCCTGATAACTTGTTCAAGGGTTCAACCCTTAATACTTCCACAAAATGAAGTATTTAAACAAAATTTACAAAAATATTACAATTAATGCCTCAGTGACACGACATTCTATTATAAACTTTGAACTAGCAGAAAATAAATAATGCAATCAAAAGGAACAAATCTGGTGAATTAATCTGGACATCTGGCCCTGCTTTGGAGGAGAACAATTACTGAGTGACCATTATTCGGGTGCTACGCTAGTGACGCTGACCTGTCTTTCTAATCCTGAAATTCACACAACATTTCCCACCGTGCTCCATCTAGAATAGAAATATTTGTTACTTTGGGGTAGATTTCTTCTACCTCAGTATACTGAATAAAAATGAGTTTCACTGCAAAAATGTGTTTTATCTCGTGTTGGATAAGACTTATGTTGCTCGTAGCTTCATAAAAATATCTCCTAGTACATTTGATGTGGGAAGACTTAGTTGTATCCTTTGCAATGTCTTGACGCTTCTTTTTGTAATCCTCCCTGGTCATCAATTTGTCATTGATCATAAATAGAGAAGGCAGACCTTTCTTGTTCAATGCATCTATTCTAGTGAAAAACTTGTTAACTGCTACCTCCATAGTTTTTCATTTCTCTGTCAGTTGTACAACCAAGTTCTTCTTTGTTAGAAATTTCTTTACTTCCAGGATGGTTTTTGCTCCTTCATCCACTCCAGATCATCTAGCTCATATCTTTTTTTGGAATTGAGGAACTTTATGATGTTGTTGGCTGTAGTAGGCATTTCTCCCAATTCATCATTAATAGTGGAAATGGTTTGCTTGGCTTTCCCCATCAATTCCTTCTACTCAAATATAATCTAGATACATGGCTAGATTTCATCTATTTCTTCAATGATATTGTTCCATATGATTTCTTTAACTTGGGTCAATGTGTAGCCAATAGAGGACTCAACTGCTAACTTCTTCCATACCTCTATCTGATTTTGAGCTCTATGTAGCTCTGCTACATGAAAGTATCTGCCTTTGTTTAATGATCTTATAGAAGATTGACTTGAGCCTTCTTGGCTTGATGGGCCCTGACTGAGGTTCAACGTTAAGTAACCAAGAAAATCCCTACACTACTGGCCTATTGTTGGCTTGTTGGGGCATGACCCAATCTCAGAAGTGATTTAGCCAAACAAATCCTGAAACTACCAGCCCTTTCAGCAACAGTCCGTGGTGCATGGACTGAGGTCTCACTCGAGGTAGTATGGGAGTGTGCTGGAACCAGGTTTCTGCACCCTAGGGATGTCTTGATGAGATCTAGGAATTTCGCAAACCCAACCTGCACGCTTGTGCTACTCCACGTAGCCGTAAGTACTTCACAACTTGTGCAAATACTTCTGCACAGCTCTGTAAAGAGTGCGAAGAGGGGATTCCAAGATCTTTTACCCTTACTATGCTATGATTATAGATGTTAACTTAATTGTGTGGGCCCAATATTCTCATTAATCATTCAACATTCATAACAAGTGCACGCAATCATAAAACTGTAAAGAGACGCATAAACATAATAGAAGCATAGACACATAATATTCCACAATCAAATTATCTTTTATTAATTCTCTGTCCAAGTACAATCCCAACTTCACCCTGTGCACTCAGTTGCAAGGTTCCACACACACAACTACAAACTCTTCCAAGCCTCTGCATACTCAGCTGCAGAGCCTTTTCCTACTACTACAACCAAAGACTCAGAACTAATTCATCATCAAAAACTATCACTTACTTTACACTTAGAGCCTCTCTCTCTATTTATACAATCCCATGGTCCGTGGACCATGGGTAGGCAGACACACTTTACATTAAATTACATTATTTTTGTGCAGAGAACCCTAGACTCTCGCACTTCAAACCCGCATTTTGTGGGGTCTTTACATTACATTGACCAAAACTCGAGCTTTAAGCCCCAAAAAATTGCTATTGGGGGATTCGATGCCCAACAGGCCCCCAACACTATCATTGTGACTCGTCCTGAGTCACTCGGCTGGTGCGGTGATCTTCACGTGGAGTCCATCTAGCAGCTTTTATGATTCACCTAAGTCTGCAACACATTCTTCCATTGTCCATTGTACCATTTGTGCACGTATCTCCGATGCATCATTGTCAGGGGAAACTCTTTGCCTTAGGCACAGCTCCCATATAGACTCTTTTAAAGTCTCGCGCTCTCTTTCAATTGCTTGGAGCACTGAGACTGTGCTTCCTACAGATAGTCAGGTGATCGCACCACCAGTGCGAGGCTTCAAGTCACCTTCTAACCTAGTCTGCGAGCACCCCTCAATTACCCTCACATCAGTCAGCACTTCACACTCTTCCTTATACGGTGCACTCCCTCGGTTCCTATCAGAGTCAAAAATCCTTCTAATGCAATAGTATGGCTGCCTTCCTCTTGTCCTGCCATACTCAGTTCCTCGGCGCAACGTGCCTTTGTGATTTCATTTTTCAGTTTGTTGATTTCTTTGTCCAAGATCCTGCTTTTCTTCCTTAGTTGTACTCTAGTTTCTCTGAGTTCGCGAATTTTCAAGTTCCCTTACCGAATGGTGTCCTGTAACTACATATAGACGACTTCGCGTAGCGACCTAATTCCTTCATCCTAGTCCCTACAAATTGTTCCAATTATGTGAGGATTCCTTCCTCCCAAAACTATGGCCTCGACCCATTATATTTAGCATCATCTTCGCGTTCATATTCTTGTATAAGGCCCTAGAAGCCCATCGAACCGCTGGTACGCACCGGTCACAATCGGTCCGTCTGGCCTAGTGAGCCTTGTTTAGGATGCTATGTACCTTCTTGAATGCTTCCAAGTGGAACGTTTGTGGTGCACGTCGCTTTTCTTGCCACGGCGACTGGTTCCAATTGTCGATTCTTAGTTTGGGATGTGCTTGTAGAGCACATGTTTACACCCATCGACATAGGTGGGCATGCAAGCCACTTCGTCCCAGCTGCCCAGTGCTCGATCGAGGCTAGGAGATTCTAAATTGTAAGTGCATCCATCTTCTACATTCGCGCCAGTTTACCATGGTCTTCTGATGTGTACTGCACCATCGTGCGGGTGTTGCGTGCAACACCCATTCCAGCGCACCGTACCGCTATTGTTCCGGTACTTCACTTTCAAATTTGTCTAGGAGTTCATCCACCATTATTTCTCCATCATATGTTGGTAGTTCCCTTGCCTCTATCATCGCTCACCACAGTGATCTAATCATCATGTTGCAATTTAGCGTCGTCACTTTGTGCAATTGATTTTGCCAACGTTCTACTTCTTCGTCTGAATCCAAAGTGCAGGAACTGTCATGCTCCCATGAGATTCTCCCATTTGTAATCGGGTTTACCTGATCCTAGTCTCGCGTCGTTATCTGGTAAATATAATCTAGCTCATCGCGCACTGATTCGGTGTAGCTCGCTCCTTCAACTGGGTCTAGTGGGACTACTACACATAGGGACTCTTTCTCGAATATCATCTTCTACTTCTTCAGGTTGATGACTCCATTCATATCAGTGGCCCAGTTTATTCCTAACAATGTGGGATAAGGATTGTTTTCATTGACAATATCTATTACCTCAAAGTCCATTTGTGTGCTTGCGCCTTCGATATCAACTATTACCCCTTGCAACCTCCCCATGGGCAAAATCTTCTATTGGTTCACCACTAATAATTGAATAGGGGACCATTATAGTGGGGGCTTGCCCATACATTCCCATGTCTGCTTTCGTAACACATTCACATTCGATCCCCGATCTAGGATGACTTGATCCATTTCATACTCACCAATCTGCACAGTCAACCTCATCTCCCTTCTCATGCATAATGTATGCTTCCCCAATTTCTAGATTACTTGGGGTTCCCCTGACCCTATGCACCTGGTGATCAATTCTTGTACTCTTTTAACTGCCTTATTATCGCACAATAGTTTCATGCATGTCTCCAAAAAGGTAGTAAGCATGGAAGGATCCATCCCTGGCTCTAGTTGATCCTTACTACCTGAAGTAGAGGCCTCCATGAAGCTCTTCTTAGCTTCCATGAACGTCTCCTTTGCGCATTCTAAGTCAAACTCAAGTTCCGTTGTAGGAGCCTTACGAACCCATGTATCTCCCTCAGGCTTCTTCCCCTTATCCTCCCTTGTGGTCACACCACTTCTGAGCATCATGTTCACATTTGGGTCCTCTTCACACAGTTCAGACCTCATCATTTGATATTCTGAGTTGGAGGAGGCTACAGTACCCCTTTCTCGTGCATTTGTGCGATCAACGTAGGACAATCTACTACTTCATGATCAAATTGAGCACAGTATGAACAAGATATTCTTGTCGGGTTGGTACAATCACAGGCGTAGCACCCTGGTCCTCCACAATTGTAACAAATTAACTAGCTGCGGCCCCTTCCTAGTCCCATTCCTCCTCGTCCTCGACCTCGCCTCTAAAATCCAGTGTGCACCATCCCCGGGGCTGGGTCAAGGCCTCACGTTTCTATCTACATTCTATAGGCTAGGGTCTGATCCATCAATAACACGTAGTTGTGACAAGTATGCTCCTCATGGCCTACTAACCTGCAAAAATTACAAAAAGATTGCAGGAGAGTCTGTGTATACTTCTACGACAAATGACAGTTATCCATTGTGTGTTTTCCTCCTATCTGACAGATCGCACACCATAATGTGGGTGTCACTCTTGGCCATGCATGTGCCTCTAGTCTCAAAGGCATTGGCCCTCCTCCTGCCAAGTGATTTGCAAATACTAGACAGTTGTCCTTGTCATGGCCCTCCCCTTTGCATTTTATGCACCACACTTCCTTGCGCGCCTCTGGTTGCGGTGCCCTATCCTGCTTCAAGCTCTGATTTCCAGACAAATATTTTGTAGTTGTGCATGGATCTATTGAAATCCTAGCCCCGAATCTTGTATCAGTGTTTCATGCAACCTCATTGCCATTTCCAATGCTTCGCCCTAGGTTGAAAGCTTATGTTGTGACAACGTCATCCTCAGGTGTGGTGTCAAAGATGCCATAAACCATGCGCGGTGTTGCACATCCGTTAGCATCATATTAGCCTCACAGATCGTACTCTTCAACCACTAATCCAGATCCTAAGGGGTCTCGCTTGGAAGCATCATGATCTCTTTAAATCCGATGATTAATTGTGTCTCTGATTTTAGCTGACTAAATTCTCTGTTCATCGCATTCTGGATCTCTATTATTCCTGCATTTGGGTGATCAATAGAGTGCTTGATATATCATGTCAATGTGTAATCCTATAGCGCGCTCACCAATGTAGCCTTCTTAATGTTGTCGTCTGTGACCCCTTGCGCATCCCACACTTCTCTTACCACAAACCAGAATTGGTTCGGATCCTCATTCCCTCCTCCTCTAAGTACGGGTAGCTTGATTGCACTCGCCATACTGAACTGCGGGGTTTGTGGGGGTGGAGTGGGTGGAGATGGAGGTGAGGGAGGTGAAGCGGGTGGAGGCATCGGTGGAGGTGGTAACTGTAGAATGTGTTGTCTTATCAAATTGACCGCACTTCTCGGAGAGACCCGAGTGAGCTCCTCCTTGCTCTCCCGCGAAGGTGAAATTAAGGGAATAGTTTGTAATTCCCCGCTACTATTGTAGATCTTTCCGCTCCACGCCGTCCCAAACATTAATGTATTTGCATAACCTGCTTTTCACATAACAACATATTAATCTAGGTATTCAAATATTTAATGTACTTACCTTGCGGTCCCTTGGGAAAACGTTGTTCTACTTTGTTGTAGCTCACTGTTGTGTCTATTGCAAACTTAGCGATAAATCCCCCTATTATCCAGTCAACCCAATGGTCCACAGCTTGTGCGGTCTTATCTTTTGATGCCTCTAGCTTGCGCACTAATTCCAGAGTCCACACTATCGGTTGGTTGAGCTTACACCTTCCCTGGCTGTCGGCTAACCTCGCAATCCACTCATACAATTCAGAAGGAAAGGACGCAAAGAAGATCTCATGGATTTCCATATAAACGTAGCGATCCAGCCACCTTTTGTTAGATACCTGTGGAGTTCTGTTTTCCTGTGTCACGAACTCGTGAATCTTCTTGTCCAACCACTCTCCAATTTCCTTCTCTGTGGGGTTCCAGTGGCACGACATCAGACATCCCTTAGGTAGATCTCAGTCCCAGCAATGGAACCATTTGTCAGCTTGTTAAGGCTTGACCTAGGTTCAAAAGTGATTTAGCCAAACAAATCTAGAAACGACCAGCCCTTTCAGTAATAGTCCATGGTGCAGGAACTGAGGTCTCACCCGAGGTAGTATGGGAGGGTGCTGGAACTAGGTTTTCGCACACTAGGGATGTCTTGATGAGATCTAGGAAGTTCGCGAACCCAACCTGCGTGCTTGTGCTACTCTACGTAGCTGTTGGTCCTTCGCAACTTGTGCAACTACTTCCGCGCAGCTCTATAAAGAGCGCGAAGAGGGGCGGCCTAGATCTTTTACCCTTACTATGCTACGATTATAGATCTTAACTTAATTGTGTGGGCCCAATATTCTCATTAATCATTCAACATTCATAACAAGTGCGCGCAATCATAAAACTGTAAAGCGATGCATAAATATAACAGAAGCATAGACACAGAATATTCCAGAATCAACTTATCTTTTATTAATTCTCTGTCCAAGTACAATCCCAACTCCGCCCTGCTCACTCAGCTGCAGGGGTCCACGCAAACAACTACAGACTCTTCCAAGCCTATGTGCACTCAACTATAGAGCCTCTTCCTACTACTACAACCCAAGACTCATACTTACAGATTCAAATCTAATTCATCATCCAAAACGATCACTTACTTTACAATTAGAGCCTCGCTCTATTTATACAATCCCATGGTCCACAGACCATGGGTAGGCCGACACACTTTACATTAAATTACATTATTTTAGGGTAGACAAGCCTAGACTCTCTTGCTTCACGCCTGCATTTTGTAGGGTATTTACATTACATTGACCAAAACTCAGGCTTTAAGCCCCAAAAACTTGCTATGGGGGGATCCATTGCCCAACACCCATTCCGCATCAATCCATGGAGTGCAGACAGAAGTCTCACCTGAAGCAGTATGGGGGGATGTAGGAACCAAGCTTCCGCACCCTCAAATGGTTGTGATGTTCGTTATATGCCCTAACCCTTCCTTTGTGCAGACCGATAAGCCCTTTAGGGCTTATCAAAGTGTTTCTCTTATTCGTCTTTGAAGCCTCTCTGAAAGTCTTTGATCATCCTTCGTGGACCCTAAATATATAGATCAGGAACTTATGCACCTCTGTAATTACTCTTACTTCTGTATTTACTCAGGTTCACTTAAGTATGCATTACAGTTATCTTCACGTAAATAGATATTCTTACTTGCATTCATATGACAAAGTAAGATACATAGATTCACACATCAATATAGCATCAATTCATAACCCTAGTATTCAACATAACATAATAAAAACATTCATAACAAAAGTAAAATAACACATAAACAGATAATTACATAATATCTCTCTTTATTGATAATCCATATTTCCAGTACAAACTCTGACTACCCTACGCATAGAGTTGCAGGGGTCCGTGCATTCAGTTGCAGACTTCTACCCTAGGCCTCTATGCACTTAGCTGCAAAGCCTCTTCCTATGCTAAGACTCTTCTCTCTTAGCTCTCATAGACCCATAAACTTACTGAGAACTCTACCAAAAACTTATGAACCGGCTTAGACTCTTCTAAGACTCCCTTTTTATACAATCCCATGGTTCGCAAACCAACGGTGAAAACCATTTTTGATTGCTTACATCTTCGCACTCCGTGGCCACAAAATGTGAATACTTTACATTCTTTACACAAAACTTGGGCCTTTAGCCCCAAAAATTGGGATTTTAACCCCAAAATTAACCCCAGGGGAGCCATTCCCAACAGGCCCCTAACACAAATCTGGTCACTCAACCCTGAGTCACTCTTCTGGCATAGAGATCTTGTTGTGAATACCTCCCAGCTCCACCTGTACTACTTCGACTTTGACGGTGCACTGCGTTGCCGCCTGCTTTACCTACTTGACTAGTTACTCCATTGCTAGCTCTGCATTGTCTGCCTATATTTTTTGTTGTGTCGCCTATAAACTAGACAATTTCCCTTCAATGGAGGCAATGAGTACATAAGCCTCCTCTAGCTAATGCTGCAATCTGGCCTTGAGTATTGTCTCCTTGTGCTAAGTTGCATCCACCTATTCTTTCAGCGCCCTTGCTTCCTGCAACTTTGCTAACCTTTGTGTAATGGCGACAATGCATGTCGTCACTTTAACCTCATCATATCTCTGTTGTATCTCTTGCACCTTTATTTCCAACCTCTACACATTGGGATCCTCCTGTAGGCTGGTGAATACTTCGAGCAAATCCTTGAAGAGCGTAGTGCACAAATTCACGGTAGGCATCGACAACTGCTACTTCATCTTTGATAGTGGTCGTGCGTTACTCTTTAACCTCTGGTGGAGTCGAAGGTTGGGCCCTCAACTTGAGCTCTATAGTTTTAAGGTTCAGTTCAAATTGAACCTTAGCCATCTATGTTCTTTCTTTTCGCACTTCGGTAGCGAGCTTCTGAATTCTCACATCCACTGGCGCATCTTCAAGAATATCCAACTATGGGATTGTCCTGCATGCCTCAACCACCACCTCGGTCATGTGCTCATTCTTTTCTGTGGTGACCTTTAGAAGATCAATGGAAAAATTATTCTTTGTAGTCAACTAAGCATTGTTCACCTTCTTCTCACTGATAACATTCAGGGCATGCTATTCTTGAGCCTGAAGTTTCGTGATCACACCATCTTGCAAAGTCTGAAGGGCTTCACATGGAAGCACAAACAAATTTAGCTCAACCTTCTTGAGAACGCTAACAGTGGCACTGTTAGCTTCTTCTTATGTAGTCAGCACTCCATCTGGCAACACTATAGCTCGAGAATCCAGCATGTGCACCATTTCTGCTACTTCCAACGTTTCAGGTGCCAAACTAGTTGACGTCACGCTGCTTCACCCCACACTGGTTTGTGCCTGTAATGCCTAGATCTATAGCTCACGCAAACCCATTTGAATGGAACCCAAGAATTATTGCTGCTGCTGCTCAAACTACTGCAGCAGTTCCGTGATTGCATCCCTCACCGCATTGCCATTGTCATTCAAATCACCCTCTGTCAAAGTGATTGGGTCAAGGGGTGTTTTGCTAGCCATGGACTTCTTCCATGGCCCTAATTTCTCCTACTCCCTGTTGCGCTTAACCCATAATCGATTAGTCTCTAGGTCTACTTCTCCCTGATCAGATCGTTACTCTTCCTCTTCTGTCTCTGAGGAAGGATATTTCTAACTCCTATCAAAGTCATGCCTCCTCTTCTTCCTGCCCTTCTGTCTGCTTTTTGGCAATGTACTCCGCTTTGGCTTTTTCCTCAACCTCTTTCTTCCTCTTCTCGGCCAACTATTCCATCTTTAGTCTGGCCTCTTCCTTCTTACGCTCCGCTGCAGACTTGCTAGACCCAGTTGCCAAGTTTGAGGTTGTGCACCACTCTACTGGCTAGCGGTAGAGGACTATTGTGATCGTGTCGTCTGTGGCGAGGTATGGAAGGTCATACTAATTTTTCTTAGGGTCCTTATGTGCTTGCATGTTGACATAGTGGAATTCTACCTTGAACTCCACATACTTTGCCAACAGGTCGAAGACAATCGGTGAAAATTGCGGTTTGTGGTTGATGGCCATGTTTATACTCATCTCCATCAAGATCCAAAAGATCTTACTATTCTTGACCCTTTGGGGGTCCTTGGTGGCCTAGAATGAAGAAAATTTTGCTGCTTCTGGTAAATCCTACTCAACTTGAAGAAACTGACTATCCTCCAATAACTCCCATGCGACTAATACTATGGATAGCATCAACCATGCATAGTGAAAGGTTTTGCTATGGTCCTTGGCCTCTCTGCAGTTCGTGAGCAACTCACCACAGAGGTAGCACACACAGTTGAATTGTATGCCCTCCACGCACTAGGCCACTAATGATACAATCGGTGTCGACACTTCATCTGCGCAACACTTTACCCTGCCAAGATCTCGGTGGCTACTCTTACCGCAGGGCCAGTTATACTAGAAATGGAGTGGCCATGCGGCTTCTTGACTAACTTAAATTTGTCCTTCATTTGCTCGGTGAGGTCATGCTCACCTACCTTTCCACCAAATGCCATGGATGGATTTAGTCCTGAGTGCGGCAACCGAGTGATCCTATGGATCAACATGTTAGTGATTGGTATTGGTTCTTCTAACCATAGGCACCCATCGTGCACTAGGCATAACAATTGTTTGACCACTATCATGGTTATGGGCCTGCAGTTGTAATGCGACACCCATAGCATGTTTAGCAGTCCCGCCTTGTCCACCCCTTTTATCCATTTCCTTGGCTCCAGCATGGTCACACCAGTGTCATTATAGAAGGCACAGCACATGAAATGATCAGTTGTTAAGTGGGGAAAGTGCTCCATATCAGCCAAATCCCAATCCTCCAGCTTTGAAAGGGGGATTTGCACCAGTCGCGGTCTGTGAAATTCGATCTTGTCTGGCACTAATGGTGTATGCAACAGGACCTTCCTCTCATTAATGTCCTTGGGGGCCTTTGCCTTGCCTCGACATGAGGGAATGTATTTGGGTAGTTTAGATATAGGGTCAGACCCTTCAATGTCAACATCCTCGGACCCCATGTCAATGTCATCCCCACCCATATTTATTTCTTCATTGTCTTCTTTAGGTTCCACGTCAACTACCTTTCCCTTCTCCTACGCAGTGGGCTTTTCCTTATACAGGTGTTTTCTGGGTGACGCTCACACCTGCGGTGTCACTTTCTACTTATCTTTTCTCATTTTAAGACCCTCTTTGGTCAACGTAGGCCTTGACCTGGGTGACCTCGATGATTTGGGTACCTCTGCAGGTACTTTAACACTTTCTATCTCCGGGGCAGCTTCCTCAGCTATCATTGCTTCTGTAGTACTCACGGTTTCTATGGGCACCGACATGATACTAGACAACAACTCCTGCGTTTCCTTTGGAAACTTATCAAATGTTGAACTCACTATCAAAGCTTCAAAGTACTCATGGTTCATACGTGCCTAAGAGCTCAATAGCTGAATTCTCAAAATGCTAAGTATTTCTCTCCAGGAAATCACCTGTAATTTACAAGCATTTTTGAATTCAAATCCGACTGCTCCCCCCAAAATTTATTCATAAATGCTGGATTGGCAGTAGATTTTCAAAGATCTTGCCCTTAAATTATGACTTAAATGCTGCCCCCCCCACTCCATTTAGCCATTTTCCCACTGTCAAGTCATGAATAGTGACCATAACAGTCACTTTTCGGCTTCCCTACGTGGTCCCTTTTTTGATAGCACAACTCCCCGTGCATTTCTGTTGACATTGTGACATTCCTTCATTCCATGCAATTGCATAATCGCAGAGCTCCACAACCTGAGCAGTATAGTTTATAGTCTCGCGTCTCCTTTTAGTTCCTTGGAGTGCTAAGACTATGCTTCCATCATGTGGTCATCTAGCCAGATCGCCAGTGTATGGCTTCAATTGACTTGCATTCACCCTCGCTGGGAATGGCTCTCCATTCAAATTTACAAACTGAATTGCTCCACCATCGGTAGTCTCCTTGATGACATCGGGCCCCAGCCAATGCATCTGAAATTTTCCTTGAAATTTATCAAACTTGTTGTCATATAATAGAACTAAATCATTTACCTTGAAGGTGCATGGTTTGATGTGCCGATCGTGCCATGCCTTTTTGTGATGCTTTTGAACTTATTGATGGAATCCAGCTAGAAATATATCCTCTTCAAGCTTTGTTAGCTGTGTGAGCCTCTCCTCCAGGGCTCTACGATCTGCCATTCCTATGAATGATGTTATGCGCACACTAGGTATAATGTACTCCATCGGCATCACATCTTCTACGCCATAAACTAGTCTGAACAACATTTGTCTAGTCAACTTCTTGCAAGTCGTTCTATAAGCCCATAGCACCACGGGCACACGCACATGCCAGTCATTTCTTTGAGAATTTCAAACCTTTATTAGCGCACTTTCTAATATTTTATTAAACACTTCCACTATCACATTATCCTACGAATTATATGGCGTGCTCTTTTGATGGTAAACCTGAAATTCCTCTATCATTGCGTTGATCATCTCATTAAGAAAATGTGTAACATGATCACTCATTAAAATTTTGGACAGCCAAACCTTGTCAGCACGTACTCAAAGATGAATTTTGTTGTTGTTGCACTTGTACAGTCCTTCACATGCTGTGCCTCCGCCCATCTGGTTAAGTACTCAGTCGCAGTGATGATGTACCACGCACCCGTCTTCTTTCATGAAGGTTGAGTTGGTCCCACAAATTAAGTCGCCCAGTTCTCGAAGGGTAATGATATATGTGGATTCAGTGCCAGCTCATCCCTACACGAGGGTGTGCCAGTGTTTTGGCATGCATTGCATGCCCTAAAATATGCTTTTGAATCCTTAAGCAAGGTCAACCACCAGAACCCAGCGTATAGAATATTTTATGTTGTTGATTTTCCTTCATAATGACCTCTCATGGCTCTACCATGAGCCTCAGGGAGGATGTTATTTCATTCAAACTCTGGCACATAACATTGCAATATTTAATCTAATCCCATTTTCTACAAGTGCCCTTTAATGATAGAAAAGTTTGCCACACACACAACTAGCTCCTTCTTCTGTTGATTTGTATATCCTTCTGGAGTCATTCCTGTCATCAATAAGTGTATAATATCTTCAAAGTTGTTGTCTATGACACGCACTATAAAGAGTTGTGTGTCAGGCAATCCTTCCTTCAAATTAGTAGGCTCTTCTCTAGTTTCAATGTGCGATAGATAATCCAGTCCTGCATTCAATCGTCCTGGTTTCACAATGAATTCAAAATCATATTCCTAGAAAAACAACACCCACCTACATATATTCAATGCAAAATGGTCTGTATACATATTAAAATGTCCGTTCAACAAATAATGCCTAAACTTTTGGAGCGCGTACACCATAGCTAATCCTTTGCGCTCTATCATGGAATAATTTTTCTCATCTTTGGACAACTTCCTACTTGTGAATGCTATAGGGTGATCCAAGTCCCATTCACTATCCTGTGTCAGTACTTCTCCCAACACAATACATGACATGTCCACATGCACATGAAATTCCTTATTCCAATCCAGGAAGACTAGGATCAGTGCGGTGACCATTTTCTCCTTTAGCACATCCAAGCTCTTTTGGTATCCTTCATTCCAACATAATGTAACATCCTTCTTTAACAAATTTTCCATCGACACGGTGATCCCAACATAGCTCTTGATGAATTTATTTAGTATCCCGTATGCCCCAAAGTTGAGCGGAACTGTTTTACACTCCTTCGAGCCTCTAAATTGATTATGACCACGAGATTCACAAGTTCTACCATCAAGCCTCATTTGCATACTACATGACCCAACAAGATCCCAAAAGGGACACAGAATGAACATTTCTTCAAATTGAGTGTGATCTAGTACCTCTGCCATGTATCTAGCATCAAGCGCAAAATTTCCACATGGCGCTTTACCAATCCAAACATTGTCCAATCATCAAAGTATACCTCCATAAATTTGTGAATGAAATCCTTGAATGCTGCGATGACTACGCACGAAAATATTGCTGGCGTGTTCTTCAACCCAAAAGGCATCACTGTATACTGGAAGCATCCCCATTCAGTCGCGAAGGTTGTCTTACTTCTATCCTTTGGCCCGGTCTTGATCTGATGGTACCCAGAGAATCCATCAATGAACAAATATGCTTCTTGGATGCCAACATTATCAAGGACCTCATCAGTGAATGAAGTTGGGAAGGGATCATGCATGCAGGCATCATTCAACTTCCTGAGGTCTACGCATATCCTTATTTATTCCTTCTGCTTCTTTTCTTGAACTACTATTGGGCTCACCCAATTAGATTCTTGAACCGCTTCAATAATACCTGCCGCGAGCATCTTATCCAACTCTAAGTGGACCCTTTCTTTATACTTCGGAATTAGGCAATAAGGCCTTTTCTTAACTGGCTTCACATCGGGTTTTAGAGTGATCTTCATGACACCCAAGTCCCCTATTATCCATTTCAGATCTGAAAACTTCATGGGGCATAAATCCTGATATTCGCGGAGTAGCTCGGCGACCGTATCTACTCTCGTGTCGTCCCAGTAGTCCCCAATATTTTCCAACTTCAGCTCTACCTCCGTGCCAATGTTCACCTGTCTAGTTTTGAGTGGCTTAGTTATGTTTGGGTTCTCTAGTTGCATTCCCTCAACTTCGTGGTGAACTTCAACCTATGGAATATTACTCGTCCTCAAGTCTTCATCTTCTTCTTTTCTTGTCACATTGTAGCACTCCAGCACGTGTCTCGGCTAGGTAGTCCAATTAGGTTGAATCAAATCTAGAGGACCTTATGGTAACCCAAATATTGATGCCTTAACCTCCTTCAATGTTTCATTAATACATTCGAACCCATCCTTAAAGCTGAACATCATCAAAAATCCTTGGTGCAAAACATCCCATTCTTTGGTGCCACGGCAAACTTCCATCTCCGATGGCAGAGTTCGGCCTCAAGTACCAATTCATTGGTATAACATCCAAAGTATGACAAAATAGATGTACTCACTCCAGCTGAGGGTTCCTTCCATACGCTTTGGTCCATTTGGCCAAATGGTCACGCGGATCATTTCTCCCATCATATTTTTCTGTTAGCCATACTTGTGGGTGACCAAACCACACTCTCATCATTGTTTGGTATATGCGCCAATCATCAAAATTGTCCTTGTGAGTGCCCCACCATCTCATAGGTGTAGCACACAATGCCTAGTCCAGGGCCTAGAAGCGATGTTTCTCCGGCACTACTCTCTCAAATGCATCCAAAAAGTGATCAATATCAGTTAAACCATCATAGTAAGGCAAATTTCTTACCTCTAATGATACAAAGTGCAACAACTTGGTCATCATATTATAGCACAACATAGATACTTCATGCAGTCGATTATTCTAGTGCTCCAGTTCTTCATCTGAATCTGATGTGCAGTAACTTTCACATTCCCATGCAATACATCCATCTACTGTTGGATTCACCCAATCTTGATCTTGCATTGTTATCTTGTAAATCTGGTCCAAATTATCACCACTTTCATAATCGTGGACTAGTTTAGTATAGCATAGTCCTTCTGCAGGGTCTAGTGGCACCACTACGCGGAGAGATTTATTCTCAAATATAATCTTTCACTTATTTAGATTGATTACCCCATTCATGTCAATAGCCTAATCAATCCCAAGGAGCACAAGGTAGGGATTGTTGTCATCGACAATCTCTATCACTTCAAAATCAGCTAGTGCGCTGGTGGCTTCAATATCAACTGTTACCCCTACTGTAGCGCAGGTCTCCCCATGTATGTTTCGACAAAACATTTGTGTCCTATCCAAAATCTAAAATAACCTAATCCATATCATATCCTCCTATCTGCACGTTGAGTCTCATCTCACGTCCAGTTCTTGCCTTATGCTTACTAAGCTTTCTAACTACGCATGGTCCGTTAGTAGCATTTTCCTTTCCAGTGCATCTATTGATCAACCCTTGTAGTCCCTTCACCACCTTTCTATCATGTAGAAGTTTCATGCACGTCTCCAAGAATGTGGTAATCATGGACGAGTCAATTTATTCATATGGCTTCTCCTGATTCCTCGAGCTGGAGGCCTCGGCAAAGCTTTTCTTTGCTTCCATAAATTTTTCTTTCGCGCGCTCTAGTTCAAGCCAAATCTCCTTCTCTGGTGCTTTGCGGACCCACTCACCTTCTTCGAGTTGCTTCCCCTTATCCTCACTAGTTGTCACTCCACTCCATAGCACAATATTTGCCTTAGGGACTTCCTCGCAAGGCTCAACCCTCATCATCTGCAGGTTCTAAGTCGGTTTCTGAGGTTGTTCCCCCTTCCCGCTTATCTTAGCTAATAGTATAGGGCACTCCTCCATCACATGGTCAAACTAAGTAGAATAGTGGCATGAAAGCCACGTCAGATTCAGGCAGTCTCCCTTTTAGTGCCCTGGTCCTCCACAATTGTAATAAATAACCTGCCCTCGACCTCTACCAGGTCCTCCTCCACCTCGACCAAATCTGCACCCCCGATACTCTCCTCGTGCTCCTCTGGCACCTTGGTCCAGAGGCTGTGTTTCTACCTGCACCTTGTATGTAGGTATCCTATCCATAACTCATTTTTAACTCTAAAAATTTCTCTCATCATGACCCACAGATTGACAAAAGTTGAAGAAGAGTTGTTGCAGTGTTTGTACGATTTTTTGCAACAAATGGCAATTGTATGTTGCATGTTTCCCAACTACATTGCAGATAGCACACCATAATGTGGGCCTTGTACTTAACCCTGCTACATCTTCAGGCCTCAGAGGCATTGGTCCCCCTGCTACAACATAATTTGTGAAAAATCGACAGTGATCTTTGTCATGCCCCTGGGTTTTGCACTTTAGGTACCACACTTCTTCGCATGCCTCTGGTCGAACTATTCTATCTTTTTTCACACTCTGCATTTCGAGGCAAAGGTTCTGTAGCTGTGCATGAATCTATTGAACCCCCAGATTAGCATCCTACGTTGGTGTCTTGTGCAATCTCATCGCAATTTCCAGAGCTTCCGCCTGGGTCCCAATCTTCTGTTGTGATAGCGCAACCCTTAGATGAGGTAGGAGAGAGGCCACAAACGATTCATGGTGTTGCCCATCAATCAAATTCATGTTAGCCTCATGGATTGTACACTTTAATATATTATCCAAATCCCAGGGCATCTCACCAGGCCTCATCATGATCTCTTTGAATCCCATAATTGATTGCACCTTAGAATTAGGTCTACTAAATTCCTTATTTAGCGTAGTCTAGATATCTTCCAACACAAACATCAGATTATCTGTGCAGTACTTAATGTACCACATTAATGCGTGGTCCTACAAAGCACTAACCAAGGAAATTTCTTCATTTTACCATCCGTGATACCCTGATCTGCCCATACAGCCTTCATGACAAACCAAAATTGGTCCAAATATTCATTTCCCACACCCTTGAACACAGGTAGCTTTACAAAGTTCGCCATATTGAATGGTGGTGGAGGTGGCGGTGGTGTGGGCGAGGGTGTAACTGGTGGAGGTGAATATGGAGGTGGTGTGGGTGGATGACATATTCATGGGAACCCTTGCTTTATCAACTCAAGAGCACTCTACGGAGAAGCTTGTGTTTCTCCCTCATCGTCACTCAGAGGAGGTTCAATCAACGGGCTATATTCATGGCATTTGCTTCGTCTGTCTCTTCCTCCATCCCTGAAATTTCTTCCACTTCGTGTAGCCCCAAACATCAAGGTAACTGAATAACCCACTTTTCACATAATAGCATCTTAATCCAAGTATTTAATGATTTTAGATACTTACCTCACAACCCTTTAAAGAAGCAGCGCTCTACTTCGATGTAACTGACTAAAGTATTGACCACGAACTCTGTCATAGATCCCCCTATGATATGATCAAGCCAATGATCAACAACATGAGATCCTATCTTTAGAGACTTCCAATGTTCACACTAACTCTGGGGTCAAGATAATTGGATCATCAAGCCTCCACCTCCCTTGGTCATCTGCCAACTTCGCGATCCACTCGTATAATTAAACCATGAAGGAACAAAAGAAGATTTCATGTAACTCTGTGTATATATATCTATTCAACCACTGTTCTTTCGTCAATCACATATTCCTCTTTTCATGTGCCACGAATTCGTGGATCTTTCTATCCAACCAATCTTTGATCCCTTTCTTAGTTGGATTCCAATGATGCAACATCACACATCTCGTTATGTAGATCCTGGTCCCGACAATGAAACCATTTGATGGCTTGATGGGCCCTAACCCAGTTTCAACGTTAAGTAGCCAAGCAAATCACTACACCACTGGCCCTTTTAGCATCAATCCACGGAGCCTAGACTGAAGTCTCACTCTAAATGGTGGGATGCAGGAACGAAGTTTCTGCACCCTGATATGGTTGTGATGTTGGTTGTATGCCCTAACCCTTCCTTTGTGTAGACCGATAAGCCCTTTAGGGCTTATCAAAGTATTTCTCTTATTCGACCTTGAAGCCTCTACGAAAGTATCTAATCATCTTCTATGGATCCTAAATAGATAGATCAAACACTTACGCACCTCTGTAATCACTCTTACTTCTGTATTTACTCATATTCACTTAAGTATGCATTACGGTTATCTTCACGTAAATACATATTCTTGCTTGCGTTCATATGACAAAGTAAGATACATAGATTTGCACATCAATATAACATTAATTCATAACCCCATTATTCAACATAACATAATCATAACAAAAGTAAAATAATGCATACACACATAATTCTAGAATACTTCTCTTTATTGATAATCCATATTTCCAATGCAAACTCTGACTACCCTGCACACACAGTTGTAGGGGTCCACGCACTTAGCTGCAGACTTCTATCCTAGGCCTATGCGCACTCAGCTATAGAGCCTCTTCCTACACTAAGACTCTTCGCTGTTAGCTCTCACAGACCCATAAACTTACTCGGAACTCTACCAAAAACTTATGAACTACCTTAGACTCTTCTAAGACTCCCTTTTTATACAATCCCATGGTCTGCGAACCAAGGGCAGATCTCATCATGCCGACACAAAATATCTAAACTAAGGCCGGAAACCCTTTTTGACTGCTTACATCTTCATGCTGCGTGGCCACAAAATGCGAAGACTTTACATTATTTACACAAAACTTGGGCCTATAGCCCCAAAACTTGGGTTTTTAACCCAAAAATTGATCCCAAAGGGCCCGTTTCCAGCAAGCCTGCAATCTTTTGATCTCTTCAGTCTGGAGAGACATGTTCTATATTGCAATTGCCAACTGATTCACAATATCCATTGTGCTTGTTGTAGAAGATGTGAATGTAGGAAAGGTTGTGATAGGGTGATCCAAATTTAAACACAAATGCAACAGGTTATAAATATAACCGTAAATATAAATATCCAGTAGAAATAACACTTCGTTTCATTAATATCAAACACTGAAATATGCTTACAAATAGAATGGAAATAAGACTAGCTCGGACGATGGTAGCTTATCTATGAGAAGAGATGTGGTGGTTACATGCCTATGAACTATGTTACAATGAGGTTGGAAGGCCTATTTATTGTTGAGAAATAATGGAAAACCATAAACATCCAAAAACCTAACCCTAGGAGATGAAGCACCAAACTATGGGCCCCGTTTGGATAAATTGGTACATCAACTTCCCAGGGTCATAACTTTGGCATACAATCTTCATTTGACACGCACAATACCTCATTAGAAAGATATATCCAAGGAATACAATGTTTTATTGAGAAACATTGGATTCTAACCCTTGTTTCTCTTGGTGTTCCGAAAAAACGTCGTTTAGGGCCTCAAAACGGCTCTAGAAGTCCAGGACCCAAAAAGCTACCAAAAGTAGTAAATTGTGTTACAATTAAGGGAACTGAAAAATTGAAATAAACAATTCTGGGGGTCCAAGTGGAATAGGAAGGTGGCCACCAATATCCACCTGGATCAAAGGGAGTACTTCCAAAGGGACAAGATTCATTTTGGCATCTTGCTCCTTTTCTTTAATCATTTTTTCCATCTCTCTCTCTCCATTTGCTTCAAATGTGCACTTTGCTCCATGATGAGCTTCATCATGTCTGCCTTTTGTGTCTCTGTTTCTTCAATATCCTTGGTTAGAGGATCTTCTATAGCTGGCAATTTAACTGGTTCTTTAATGCTACTATGTCTAAATTCTTTTTCATTGCGAGCTCTTCTGCAACATTAATGTTTGCAGGGTCATAACCCACTTTGATCACCAATTCCTCCAGAGTTTTGATCCTGGTGTCTTTGGCAAGTGCAAATAACTTCTCCATCTTCAGTTGTGATTGAACATTGGCTAATGTAACTTGCAATTTAGACAAACTCATAGCAGTGTCAGTGACAGTGGAAAAAATCGTTTCCCCAGTCTACTTGTGCATCTCCATTTGGTCAATGGTATGTATGTATTTTACATCAAACTCAAATGTTGTCTTCTTGTAGTCTGATGCTATCTTTGGCTGGGGAATCTGTTCCTGGAGGAATTTCATTTGCATTTTACCTTTGTCTAAATCAAAGGATGATATGAGCTTGCTTTGAGAACCAAAAGTCTGCTTCCAGAACTGATTGTAGGTGTTAATCTTCAAGGCCTCATTCCTTACTTTAATCTCCTTAAACATGTCCATTATACTTTTCTTTGTCTCCCTTGTAGTAGGCGTGTTGGTCTACATTTGTTGTTGATCTTGTGAAGCTTTGGAGGTAGTGGGAGATAGTGTGGTATGATCACTCACTGATGAGGAAACAAGTGGCTCATTAGTCGTGATAATGTTCTCCTGCTCTGATTCCTTAGTGAGGCTTAGTTTTGAACTAAGCTTGGCCTTCTTCCTATACATAATTTTGAATCCTGTAACGCAAATTTTGGTCCCTCAAGGGGACTCTTCTTCTGTGCTTCTCTTAGCTGCTTTCTCATGCATGGTTGGATTTTGTATTGTGGAGGATGATACCAGTTGCTCTTCTGCCTATTGTAGGGTGTTCTCAACCCATTCTAGCTAGTTTTTATACTTCTCTATCTCCGGTCTAGCTATGTGAAAATAGGCAGCGGATATATTTTCCACTCTTAATTTAGAAATGACCCCCAATGGATCATATGACAAGGTGAAACTAAGGCTGAATTGTATTTGTTTTAGTATCTTATCTACTTCTTCCCCTATTGCCATGTTGTTGTAAATGAAAGGCCCTATCTATGTTTTAATTTTGAATTAGGACTTCTTTTTGGCAGCTACAAAGTGGATCTCATCCATATTCGACATTTTTCTTATGTACTCTAGAGAAAAAATCCTCATTGGGAGGAATTTAGGCAGCTTGTAAGGGGGAATATCACACCCAAATATTCTTAATTTTGTATAATTATGATAGAGGTACCAATCCCCTATCTAAACTTGGTCTCATAACTGGAACACATTTCTAATTTCCTCATAGATCCTCGGTTATATTCTGCTTCTTAAGAGACTAATTTCTGGATGCAAAAACATCTCTACAAATTGTTTGTATGTGTATTCCTTTTGTTCCTTCATCACCACAGTAGTCTAAAAGATGACTAACTATTGGTTTCCTTTTGAACCCAACTTTTGTCAAGAAACCTTGATGTTGTCTCCGTGAAAATATAATAACATATAAACTAACACAGAAGCATACTTGAACACCTCCTCAATCTGGAATTTAATAAACTGCTCATGAATTGAATCTGCAAGAAATTGGCTAAAGTTAAACATGATGGAGGGCTTAGAATCAACAGAGGAAATGGAGAAAAATATTATGATGGCCTCATCTACCCATTGATATGAGTAGTATACAAAGAGGTAAGAGATGATTGTGATAATTTTCTTGGCTCTCTCAGGGGAAATATAGGAGGGATAGCAAGGAAGTTTATTTAGCAATGGGGCACCTTCTGTCAAGAAACATTCAAGGCTTTTAGCCCTCCTAGCAAAGTCCAATTTCCAGTACAATTCAATAAGTGCTTCAAAGGAAAAGGGGGTGGAATTCTATAATGTGGGGGCTTGCATCATCTGGTCTATGGATTGATTAGTGATAGTAAAAAAATTTTCTCAAGTAGGGGAAATGATGGCTCTTTGGTTTGGCAAATAACATGCATGACACTTCCTAACAAATTCTCGAGTGTTGTGGGTATGGGGAAAATGTAGTGGGGTAAATTGGATTGCCATGATTGAATGTCATTGAATTTGTCTATGTAGCTGTCATTGACCCAAAAATTGTTAGAAAATTATATATTACGGAGCAATAGAACACATAAAATAATGCAGAAATATAAACACAGAAAACGCACAAAACAAGAGAGACACAGATATACGTGGTTCACCCAATTTGGGCTACGTCCACCTCGAACAGCCAGTCCTTCCCTTTTATTATCCAGCAAAATGAAGAGACACAATCTACAGCAAATCCGCTGTAATATCCTCTGTTTTCTCTCACAGTCTCACCTCTCTGTTTCTCGCTCACACAGAATACACATCTATCACCGCCTCAAATACAATGCCCTCATACAAAGAGAGGGGGTGCCTTCTAGGGCAAAAAACCCTAAACTAAAACATAAGTTCTACCGTCAGATCATCCGCCTAATGAACGGCCCAGATTGACTAGAAATTACTATACTTTTACAAGGCAATTTTACAGCTGTTTTTAGCTTCGGGGGCACTGCCCCCGAAACCCCCCGACAGGGGGGGGTCTGTTTCTCGCTCACACAGAATACACATCTATCTCACATCCTCAAATACAATACCCTCATACAAAGAGAGGGGCTGCCTTCTAGGGCAAAAAACCCTAAACTAAACATAAGTTCTACCGTCAGATCA
>APFE030231053.1:0-11880 GCA_000404065.3 Pinus taeda
AAGGCTGCATCTTTAAGGGTGGATGGGAACAATCTCAACTACTGGTCGTTAGATGTATAATCATAAGTTCTGCATATGACAACAAAATCAAACAAAAAGGTATCAGAGTCCTCTAAGGTTAAGCCATGGAAGTGAGGAAGGCAAGAGGGGCTTATGTTTTTCATCCTAATATCTCCATCAGTTTCTCTGATGGAAAAAGCACCCTCATTTGTGTTTTCATCTCCACTTCTTATTTCAATCCCATTTCTATTTTCAGCCATGGTGTAGGTTGGTGAAATGGTTTCTTCTTCTTCTTCTTTGCCAATAGGCTCTTCAAAGATCTCTAGTTTTTGCCTAATGGGTCCTCTAGCTCACATCCAGCAAAGAAGAGGGAAGGTTGGCTGTTATATGATGTGGGGTTATTTGGCAAAAAATTTCCTAAGTTTTCTCTACTCCTATGAGGCATGAAAGGAATTTTTTTTCTTTTTTTAGAGTTTTTTCAAAACTACTTGCAAAATGGAAAGAATGCAGGATTTGCAACTATTTTCTGAATGGAAATACTTGCCTAATGGAAAGAAAAAAAAGATTGCAACTATCTATTGAATAAAAAATAAAAAAGGAATAAAGTAATTGCATCTATTTACTGAATGTTAAATGGAAAGGAAAACATAAATCACATCTACTTAGACACCTCCCCGGCTACGTCACCAAAAAGTAATGAGCTCTAGTACTGTAGCAAGAATGTTGCAACTCCTCGGGCTACCAACTTTACTTCATCAACCTAGGGTTCGTACAAACTTGGAGGTGATAATGTTGTATACATAACAGATGCAGTGGTATACTCTTGTCACTTTTTGAATGGGGTGATAGACCACTAGGGTTTTTCAAACCAATATTCTATTGACTAGAGGGATTTTGACTATTAACAACAAACAAAAAACTATCTACGATGTGAAAGGAAGTGCTCCTTATTCTAGGAAATGAAAATGATGAATGGGAAAGTGTTATGAGGTGACATGAAATTACTAGCTAGGCATTTACACATTATTCGCAAAATATACCTATGTTGACCTTGTATTCTCACATCTAGTTATTTAGACTAAGTAAGCATGGAAATTAACCTCAAACTACTCTGACTATTTTATGCATGTACTAACTAGAAATTATAGAAAAGATTTTTTTTTTCTTATTTTCAATTTTATAATTGTAAATGTTAGGTGAACCAATTTGACCTTGTTTAGGGGAGAAAGGCATGGCGAAACAGGTCCAGAATGGTGCTGAGGGTATGGAAGCTAAGTGGAGGCATATCCTAAGGTTAAATGATCATTTCTTCTTAATTCAGGCTCAGAGCATGATGCTACAGGGCTTCCTGTAGTACTACAAGATGTCTTGGTTTACTACAAGGAACAGGGTGAAAGTTACAAGAGGGTGGGAAAAGTGGAATAATGTGTGGGAAAGGTGTCTAATAGTGGGATAAGGCATACATGAGGTGTATACTACCTAAGGATCAACCCAACTCTTTAAGATGGTTGGATTTTCTCAAGGGGGCTATCCACTTTTCTACAAAACATAAATTTGAATAAGGGTTTGGTATACTTGGGTAGTATGGGTGAAGAAAACCTGGTTGAGGCTAGTGAAATGAGTTCTCCTTGCAGATCAAAAACTCCTAGAACAACATACTTTATTTCCTTCATTTATGCATAACTTCAGTTACATATGGAAAAGATGAGCTGAATTTAGGAAAAACAGAGTTATTGATGGCTAATGGAGGAATATATGAAATACAATGGTCTCTAAACTACAACAACTTCAAAAAACAAAATGACAATTGCAGGTGCTTCTAAGGAATTATAAAGAGTAATCTACTCAATCAATAACCCTAGCCATGTAATGATCTAAATAGACAAATATATGGTTGGGACTGTGAGAGTGGGGCCCTAAAACCATGATCCCATGAGGGAGATGAGGAAGAGGCCACTATCACAAGATTTTCTGAAGTATTCACTTTCAATATTGTACTAGTGATCTACCTTTTCAACTAATGGGAGAACAACTAAACAATCATCCAAGTAATTTGAAAATGGGATAAAACATAAATAACTTCAGCAACTAACTATGAATGTAATCTAAGCATACATATACAAAAGAAGAGGAACCTTTGCTTCTAGGGTTGGGCCCTAACCCAAGATATTCAGCCCTCTGAGTCAACTCAGTGTTGGATCAAAGAAACCCTTTCCATTATCACCAAAATGTCAAAAATAACATGAGAATAACAATCATAATCTTATGCTCAAAATTGCCTCTTAGCTATAATAAAAATTTGAATCCTAATGATGCCCTAGGCCTTCTTATTTATACAATTGAAGCTACCAACAAATTCCTTAAAATTAGGGAGACTTGGCTCCCAAACTCGAGATTAACTTGTCTTGAAGTATCATTGGCTTGGCTTCCAATGAACTCGGTGGGATTGGCTACTTGGAACTTCGAGCTGATGAGATTTGCTAGAGGAATCTTTGACTAATTGAGGAATTAAGGAGGGGGATCCAATATCCTAAAATCCCTCTTGCCTATCTACTTCAAATTCCTGCACTTAAATCAGCCAAAAAATGCTCCAAATCATGCAATTAATGCACATTAGGCCACATGACATAACATCTCACCTTTACCCTTCTCACTAAGAAAAATATAATAAAATTTTAAAGAAATGTGAAAAAAATCATTTTAATAAGCTTACGAGTGGCATTAAGGTCCATACAATTTACAGATTTATGAGCCTCATCAGATTGCATGGTGTTCCGAACATGATTGTGCCAGACAAGGATGTGAAGTTCACTTCCAAGCTTTGGAAGGAGTTATTCATAGGTTTCGGCATAGAGTTGGCCTTCAACAAAACTTATCATCTGCAGAAAAATGGATAGACAAAGAGGGTCAACGGGATATTTGAGGACATATTGATGATGTATGTGATGCATCAATAATGAAATTGGAAGAGGACCTTCCATTGGTAGAGTTCACATACAAAAATGGGTATCCAGAATCTTTGAGAATGAGTCCTTTTGAGGCATTGTATGGACGAAGTTGTAACACTCCCATCAGTTGGAGTGATCCAGTTAACAGGGTATTGATTGGACCATATATGTTGGCATAAATGGAACATGAAATGCAGGCAATAAAGCAAATCTATGCATATCAGAATAGCTTGTTCAAGGAGTTCGAGATTGGGGAACAAGTGTACTTGTGCTTCAAATTGAAGAAGAGCTTCTTGTGGATTGGATCGTGTGCCAAGATGGCACCACAATTTTGTGGACTCTCTAATATCATTGAGAGGATTGGGCCAATATCCTATCAACTTTCACTGCCTCCAACAGTGAAATTCCATGATGTTTTCCATGAGTCATTTCTTAAGAAGTATGTTAAAGATGTTGGTCATGTGATTGATTGGCATGTATTGCAGGTGGAATTAGATGGAGAATTTCAGCTGGAGTCTTAGTGCATATTTTAGAAAAAGGTTCTCATGCTCTAGAACTGAGAAATAGAGCAAGTTAAAGTGTAGTGGAAGCACTTTGGGCCTGATGAAGCTACATGGGAGATGGCGGATCAGATGCGGACTATGTATCCTTCTTTGTTTACTGGTTGAGGCAATGCATTTTTGGTGTTTTGGGTATAGATATTGTTATATGTTTTGGTATATTTTTGGTTATGTTGCTATATGTACATATGTATATGGAGCTAAATACTGCTATGAGCTATGTTAGGAAGCTCCAATAAGTGGTATGGGTGCCATGCCATTATGATGTTGGTTTTGTTTTTAGTTGGGTGTTCATTGTAAATACTAGATCAAGCTATGTTATAAAGCTCCATGGGAAGTATGTTTTCTTTTGAGTGGTTTTCCTTAAGTCTTGGTGTCGTCTAACAACAAATATGATGTTCCCCAAGGGGGGTGGGGTTATGTAATATCCTTGGTGAAAATTCCATGTAATAAAAGTTATTAAAGGCAAAAATAATAACCACAGTTGATGAGAAACTTATTCCAAGCTGAATGTTGGACAAGACATCCTAGGGGTTGTTCATTTGGTTCTTTATGGATAAGGAAATTGGAAAAGGAAATGGCTAAGGCTTTGGAAAGGGAAAATGGAATTTTTGAGACATTTATTTATCAAAATAATGGAAATTAGAAAAAAAGGGAGTTGAAAGGTCACAAGTTGCATGTGAGGAGGAAAATGAAGAAAATAGAGGCTTCATTCATAAAAAGGCTTCTAAGGATCAATTGGTAATATTTTTTGTCATTTGAGTTTTGGAGCTCTCTCATTATTCTCTCTCTCTCTCTCTGTGTGTCTCTCTCTCTCTCTCACTCTTCGACACTTAGAGTTTTCTTGGAGTATTTTGGCATTGGAGCAAGAAAGGAAAAGAAGACTAAAGGACGCAAATATCAAGTAGGGAAAGGCATGATCAAGAAACTACAACAAGATTCATTGTAGGTACCTATTTTCATGTGTATTTTCCTTGCTATATTTGGCATGCATGGTATTGCATGTGGTTATTTTAGTGTTGTGGCATGGGTTTTTCTAGGTGTAACAATGTTTTCAGCCTAACCTTTCCATTTCCGAATAGCCATGGTGTGATGGGGTTCTCATGTTTTGGTTGAGATGGATTACTAGATGGATTCGAAGCTGAGTGGTATGGATCTACGAATGATAGAGCATAGGGCCTAGTGGTCCCTGAATCGGACTGTGGAGCATTGTAAAGCCAAGGGCTTGGTGACCCTTGAGGCCGAATGTCAGTTGCGGTAAAGTAATGATTGTGTTACCTTGGTGGGCCTATAAATCCTTGCGGGTGAATGATAGGATATACAGTAAAGCCAAGAGGTGCTTTTGTCTCTATTGGGCCTAGTAATCCCGGGTTTTGGATATACAATAAAGCATGGAGAGTGGATCTCAATTTAGGGCCTAGTGATATAGATTTCGATCGCGGTAAAGCCTAAGAGACTAGGAGACAGGAAAATTCCTCATGGTGCAGGCATAGAAATATGGTGGCATCCATGCTGGTTTGGTCTAGTGATTGGGTGGAGATCATGGTAAATCCTATTCTCATGTGTTCATTGTGTTGGGCTACTGATTCAGGATGGATTATGGTAAAGCCTAGTTTCTATTGATGAGGGTGTGGTGGTTTAGCCTCAATATGCTTTCGTTGGTTCTTTGGTTTGATTCCCACATTCAAGCTTGGAATATGGCATGGGGTGAATGGCTGAAGAGAGATTTAGCTTAACCATTATATGGTTGGATGGAACAGGTAGTCCCATATCCAGTTGGTTTATTGCATTAATTAATGAGAAACTCATTCCACTAACTTTCATGTGTAAATGTACTGATGTATATGTGGATTTTATCGCTGATATGCTTATGATATTTATGTTCCTATTATGTTGGTTATATGTATGTTTTATGACAACAACTATGTATGCCTCTCAACATTATTTTTACCTGTAAATGAATGGATAATGTATCTATGACCTAATAGATGATAATTCAGAAAATCACATGAGGAAACAATAGTTCATAGTGATTCTTAGATAAGTATGAGATCCCTACACTTAATTCTATTGTTTACACTTGTAGGTTACATGTTGATGATATGTTTGACGAAATTCCCAACATGGCTAGTAGGGGTCTGATTAAGGTCCTTTTCAATTTATTATTTTTTCATAATTATTTCGCTACTCTTTTATTATTCTCGAGTTATCATTCCATTCATGGTAGTGACCTAGGCTCTGGGCCTAAACAAGTGGCTCAAATCTCGGGGTCACTCACATAGCAATGAAAAAAATTTTCTCTGCTCACTGGAAGGCAAGCCTATGAGAGTGAATTTGGGTTTCTAGACACTCTCTTTCCTATAGCATGGGAGCGATTGAGGCCTAAGATGCCCAAAACATCAGTGGGACATAGGGACAAGGTGTATGAGTGGATGAAATGTCTCCTGAGGGTTCTATTGCTGATTTGGATAGGTTGGTTGATGTGTTCCATTGATTCCACTTCCTTAAGGTCACATGGGAGGTTGAATCCAGACATAGTAGCCTCTCGTTGCATGTTTATCCAGTTCAAATTGTTAGTTGGCTAGATGTGCGAGGAGGGTGTTACATTGGATTTGTGGAAAATATCATTGCATGAAATATTTCCGACAACATCTAGGTGGCATACGACAAATTTATAGTGCTCATGAGGGAAAAACAATGGAGGATATTGGAAAAAAATGTTCCTTAGATTTATGCAGTGTGGGATAATAGGTAGGAAGATCACCAAGCATATATTATTGAGATGGATGATAAGCTTTTTGATCAAGTTTTTTATATTTTTATTGACCATGGATCTAATTATACTTACGCTAATCCTGACATGGTGGAAAAGTGTGGGTTGAATAATGAAGTGCATGCATAGTCTTGGTTAGTGTAGTTGGCTAGAGGTATCAATAAACGAGTTCACCATTGGGTAAGAGCTTGTGCATTTGAGCTAAATGGTATGCCTACATTGGCGCATTTGAATGTGCTTGCATTGAGATCATACAATATTATTATGGGTATGGATTAGTTGTATTTTCAAAAGACTAAGGTGGATTACTATGATAAGGTTGTTGAGTGCTTGGATGAAAATGGAGAAAAGAGAGTCTTTCAGGGTAATAAGAAGGAAACATCAGTTAGAATTTTTACCGCTATGCAAGAAAAGTGAAATAAGAGGAAATTATGTATATTGTTTACAATTCATGTTTCCAGTGATAAAGGTAAAGATGATAAGGATGCTGAGGTACTGAAGAGGAATTTAGTTTTGTAATAGTTTTAGGATGTATTCGCAGTAGAGATTTCAGACTTACCGCCTCATAGGGATAGACTTTTTTATTGAGTTGATGTTTGGGGCAACACGAGCATTAAAGTCACCGTACAAGGTGAGCACTCCAGAGTTAGTGGAACTGAAATCACAGTTGAAGGAAATTCTTGAAAGGGATACATAAGGCCAAGCGTGTCGCCTTGGTGTGCACTAGAGTTGTTTGTGAATAAGAAGGATGGTACTCTTCGGTTACACATTGATTACAAGGAGTTGAGTAAGGTTACAATTAAGAAAAAGTACCCTTTACCTAGATTGATGACATGTTCTATCAATTGAAGGAAGAAGTAGCACTCTCGAAGATTGATTTGAGATCAAGATATTATCATGTATGCATCAAAGAAGAGGATATTTACAAGATTGTTTCCCAAACCTGGTATAAGCATTATGAGTTTATTATGGTTCATTTTGGCTTGACTAATTCTCTAGCTACTTTCATGTGTTTGATGAATAGTATGTTGCATCCCTAACTTGACAGGTTTTTTATTGTATTCATGATGATATATTGATATATTCTAAGAATGAGGAATAATATGTTGAACATATAGAAAAAATATTGAAATTGATAAGAGAGCATCACTTGTATGCCAAGCTTAGTAAATGCAACTTCTTTCATATAGAGGTCCATTATTTGGGGCATGTGGTTTCCATGGAAGTCATAGTAATGGATCTGGATAAGATCAAATCTATCATGGAATGAGAAGCTCCTAGGAATATGGATGAGGTAATATCATTCATGGAGTTAAAAAGTTATTTTAGGAGGTTCATCAGGAATATTTTGCGTACTTCCTATCCTATTACATCATTTTATTGAAAAGGAAAGAAATTTGAATGGACAAAGGAATGTGCAACAAGTTTTGAGCAGTTGAAGTAATTGCTTACAAATTTTCAAGTTCTAAAGATTATAAATCTGGAAAAAGAGTTTGTGGTATGTACAGACGTTTGCATGAGAGGACTTGGTGGGGTTCTAATGCAATAAGGATAGGTAGTATTCTATGAATCAAGGAAAATGCATAAGCACAAGAAGAACTATGTGACACGTGATCTCAAGTTGGCAGTGATAATTCACACATTGAATATGTGGAGACATTATCTTCTTGGAAAGAGGTTCAGCTTGATGAGTGATCACAGTGTATTGGGATACTTACTTGGCCAACCTAATTTGAATGCTAGGCAAGCTAGTTGGTTGGATACAATCAGTGAGTTTGAATTTGATATCAGGTACACTAAGGGAAAAGAATACAATGTTACAAATTCTCTTAGGAGAAGAGTATAGATAAATCAAATTGCAATTATGAGTTCATATGGGACATATTTATAGGATCAAATCTTGCAGGCAAGAAAACAAGATGACACATACCAGTAGCTTAAGCACATGCTACAATATGTTATAGGTGATCAAGATGTGGATTATCATCTCACGATATATGGATTGGTTAGATTTAGGGACAAGATCTATGTGTCAAACAATGGCAGGCTCAAGAAGATTATCTTGTGGGAATTTCATGACAAGCCATGCTCATGTCACCCCGGATATTAGAAGACATTGAAAGTGGTTGGGGAGTTATACCATTGTCTAAATTTGAAGAAAGAGGTAGCAAAGTTTTTTGTGATATTCTTGGATTTTCAATAGGTAAAAGCAGAGTGCAAGCATCAAAGTGGATTATTGCAACTTTTTATGATTCTATAATGGAAATGGGAGGTCATTTCCATGGACTTCATTACAGGTTTTCCAAGGACATCTAGACAACATGATTCTATCATGGTTGTGGTTGATATATTGACCAAGGTAGCTCACATCATTCCAGTGAAGTCTACGAACTAATTGAGTGATGTAACAAACGCCTTCATCAAAGATATAGTCAGGTTGCATGGTGTTTCGAAGAATATTTTGTCAGCCATGGATGCAAAATTCACATCTAGGTTTTGGAAAAGTTATTTGTAGGTTTGGGGATAGAGTTGGCCTTTAGTACAACCTATCATCTAAAAACAGATGGTCAGACAAAGAGGGTCAATAGGATTTTCGAGTACATGTTGAGAATGTATGTTATGCATCAATAATGAAAGTGGGAAGAGTATATTCCACTGGTGGAGTTGGCATATAACAATGGGTATCGGGAATCTTTGAAGATGAGTTCTTTTGAGGCACTTTAAGGGAGGATTTGTAATACTCATATTAGTTGGAGTGATCTAGTGAAAAATGTATTGATTAGACCGGACATGTTGGAAGAGATGGAATAGGAAATGCAAGTAATCATGAAGAATCTAAAGGTAGCACAGGATAGGGAAAATAGTTATGCTAATCAACATAGGTTTTTTAAGGAGTTCCAAGTTGGGGAACAGGTGTACTTGTGCATGAAGCCCCAGAAAAGCTCCTTCGATATTTTCCCACGTGCCAAGCTGGAACCTCACTATTGCGAGCATTTTAAGATCCATGAGAGAATTGGAACAGTGGCCTACAGACTTGTACTGCCTCTGACAGTGAAATTCCATGATGTTTTCCATGTGTCATTGCTTAGTAAGTATGTGAAATATGTCAATCATGTGATTGACTAGCATGTATTACAGGTGGAATGAGAAGGCGAATTCTAGCTAGAACCTCAGTACAGTTGGTAGCGAAAGATGCGCGTGATCCAAAATCGAGCAATCGAGAAAGTTAAACTGTAATGGAAGCACTTTCGACCGATGACACTACATGGGAGATGGATGATCAGATGCAAGATACATATCCTTCTCTATTCGTTGGTTGATCAAATGTATTGTGATATATGTTTTGATGTTGTGTTTTGGCTATGTCTATACACATATGTATGTTTTAAATACCACATTGAGTTGTGTTATAAAGATCCAATAAGGAATATGGTGTTCATGATATGTTGGTTATGTTTTGAGTATATTGATATGATGTAAATATTATGTCGAACTATGTTATAATATCCATGGGAAACATGTGTTTTGTTGGTTTATAGGTGTCATTGAACACTGAGGATGGTGTTTCCCCAAGGGGGGTGGTTCTATAACAATCCCGATTAAAAATCCATGTAATATAGTTAATAAAGGAAAAATAAGACCAAGGTCATGGGACACATATTCCAAGATGAATGTTGGGAAAAACATGGGGATGGGGATGCTTAGTGATTGACTATTGGTTATGGAAATTGGAAAATGCAAAGAGGCATTAATTGGCATTTATTTATGAAAATAATAAAAAATAGGATAAAATGAAGGTGAAAGGTTTCATAATTGAATGTGAAGAATAATGAAGGAAAATTAAGGAAAAATGAAGAAAATAGAGGTGTCAATGATACAAAGCCTTCTGAGGATCACTTCACAACCTTTTGTTAGTTTTAGCTTGGAGCTCTCTCTATTATCTCTCTCTCATACTCTTTCACACTTAGAGTTTCTTGGAGAATTGTGGCATACTTGGGATTTGGAGAAAGAAGGAAAATGAGAAGAAGGAAAGTGCAAGACGAAAACAGGATCAATGACTACAACTAGATTTCTTTGCAGGTAATTAGTTGCATGCATTATTTCCTTCCTAGTTTTTGAATGGGCGGCATGTTCATGTGGTGGTTTGGTTATGATTTGTCATTGGCATGGAGGATTTCCTAGATTTACAATGGTTGTTCCTAGCCATGCCATTTCCTGGGTAGCCATGGTGTTGTGGGTTTTGTTGGATACCTATACCAATAGGTTTCATATTTCATGATTGCTGATCAAAAGGACCAAATATGCTCTGCTTTGAATGCAAAGATCCCATATTTCTACAAGCAGACAAGGTGTGTCTCAATTTTGATGGGAACTCAATTGTGATGGATGATCCAACAGTCTAAACTGGATCATGCCATATTTTCAATTTTCATGTTGTAGAATAGAGAAGGAAATCTGTTCAAACTGTTAAATCTTGGCAGATAAGTAGCTAGGTAGAGAAGTTAAGGTTCCCAACTGCTTAATCTAGGACCTTGGAAGGAATAAGGGTTGTATTAGATAGGAAATGAAAGCAAAAGCCAATGAAAAGAAAAAGGCATTCAAAGGGTTTGCTAGTCCAAGTGCACCCTCCAAGAAGGAACAAAAAATGTTAGGAGAGCTAGTTGGGTAGGTAGATGGGGTTGCAGAAGTGGTGTCCCTTCCAAAATCAAAGTTGCTGAAACATCTACAGGAAGAGAAACACACTGGAGCATGACTAACTCCCCTGTTTTCATCTGTATATCACTCATTACTAACACCCTTTCCCAAGGTGCACAGAGCACAGAAATTTATATCTTTTGACATATTCTTATGGCTTTAAGAAGCCACATTTCTGGTGCAAAAATCTTTTCATTTTGATCTACTCTTGATTTCAAGTTATCTTCAAAGAAAACTTGGTTGGGCCAGCCCTCATCCATTTTTGTTCCCTCCATATTGACAACTAACCCTACTACTTAGCTCCCTATACCCCATTATCCCTATTATTATAAACACCATGGTATATAAACCCCAAAATGTCTATAAATATCCCTCCCCTGGTACTATAGCCATATGGTCTGTTTAAAAGGGAATCAAAATGACACCTGGTCACTTCGATGAACCTCCCAGGTCACCTCCTCTCATTCCAAGTCATTCTGGTCATTTAACCCTTATTTGCAAAGAAAAATCCTATTAAAAAGCCACTCCTACCCATGACCCTTTTGCAAAAGATAACTCCTAAAAAGTTCCCCGCCCTAAAAAATTCTTTTTCCCCTTCCCCGCCCAAAAACCCATTGTCTAAAGTCAAAAAATTAAGTTTTAATTAAAAGCGCGTGGGCAAATAAACCCACAAAACCCAAAAAACTATAGTTTACCCCCCCCCGCGCCTTTTTATTAAAATAAGACGTCAAATCAAAGGGCGGGTCCCACTGCACAAACCCGCCGGCATGTCCTGATCTCCGCCAGCCGTCCGATCTCCCGCCCCGCCATCCAACGGTGGGTGGTTAATCCGCCTGTGAACCTGCCCGATCTTTTGCGTCCGGGGGATGGGCGGTATTACCGCCGTACCCCTGCCACGCGTCAG
>APFE030231058.1:5584-33099 GCA_000404065.3 Pinus taeda
GGTGCAGTCCATAGCAGACCACCAAAAACACGCATTACTTTGTTTGATACAGTTATGGTTTGGATTTAGATGCTTCCCTGTCATTTACACTTATCACACATCTCTTCATCACAACCCCATACGTATTTCCCTTTGCGTTTTGGATTACTGTTCAATGAAATCATGGCACACTTAATGTAGGTTGATGCATTTCCGGTTTGATAAACAGTTTTGATCATTTGTTTCATTTACACTCTTCTCCCTCTTATTTCATTACCATCCTTTCCACTTTTATCCTGCATGCAACTATGTTTCCTTGACCTACACTGCGTTCTGTCCTTTCCTAAAAATCTCCCATTCCTCACGTAGCTTCATTCCTTGACCCTTCACAGACATCACTTCAACACACTCTCTACACTTGTTTCCCATCTCATCCTTCCACTTCTGAGCCATCACCAGCCTGATCCCTACCTCACACATCCCTTCCTACCCTTCCATCACTTTTCCATCACTTTAATCCTTCACGGCAGATCATCCTGTAGCAGTTTAGAGACATCCTGTAGAAAACCCTGAGTATCCTGTAGGATCCCCTGCAGACATCCTGTAGGAGGTCATTCACGCGGTTGCCGAGCTTCTGAACGTGGAAAACCTTTGTGGATGAATGCCAAGGGTCCATAGGGACCTCACCTAGCCTCCCCAACCTATCCCACGCTTTCCTCCCTTCTTCATTCAAACTGCACAACCAAACCCTAATAAGCACAAAATCACAATTGTTTCACCTACTTAATGGAAAGTACAAAAACATGTCTTTTATAATGTAAGTAGTTTAGGTCCATGCATTTCCACTCATTAGGGGTAGTAGTAGCATTGGTAGAAGTATTACTCATCGTCATTGCTTTATAGAGATTAGACTAGTTAAATTAGGGTTTCCTAGGTTTACATGCTTTGATTTACTTTTAGTTCATTTTTGTCAAATAGCTTAGTCTCCATGACAGATGGTCATTTCCTGCATTCAACCTCCCTGTCTTCACAATGACCTCAACTTCATATTCATGGAAGAGCAACAACCATCAACAGATCTTCTCCCCCAAGACAGGCTTATTAACTAGGTATTTCATGGTAGAATGATCTGTGTACATCTTGAAATTTCCTCCCAACAGATAGTGCCTGAAATTTTGAAGTACGTACACCATAGCAAATCCTTCACACTCTGTCATTGAGTAATTATTTTCGACCTTTGATAATTTCCTACTTGCAAAGGCTACAGGATGGTCCAACTCTCCTTCATCGGCCTATGTTACCACTACACCCAACGCAATGCAAGAAGCATCGAAATGTACATGGAATTCCTTCTTCCAATCTAGGAAGGCCAAAATCGGTGTGGTGACCATATTCTCTTTCAATACATCCAAACTATGCTAACATTCTTCATCCAAACAAAAGGTAGCGTCTTTCTTCAACAATTTCTCCATGGGCGCAGTAATCTGAGCATAAGACTTGATGAACTTCCTATAATATCTTGTATGTCCCAGCATTGTGTGTAGTTGCTTAACACTTCTCAGGGCCTCCAAATTCACTATCACCGTGATCTTGGTAGGATCCACCATCAACCCTTTCTTGCACACCACATGACGCAGCAAGATCCCAAATGGGACACAAAATAAACACTTCTTCATATTTAGTGTGATTTGGTATTTGTGGCACATATCAAACATTAGGCGCAGATTTTCTACATGGCGCTTTACCAAACCAAACATCATCCAATCGTCAAAGTAAAATTCCAAGAACTTATGGATGAACTCCTTAAATGCCACTATAACTAGGCAAGAGAATATCGTTAGTGCATTCTTGAGCCCAAATGGCATCACGGTATACTGGAAACAACCCCATTTTGTCATGAAGGTTGTCTTGCTCCTATCCTCTAGTGCAATCTTGATCTGATGGTACCCAAAAATCCCATCAGTGAATGAGTAGGCTTCCCACCCTCCAACATTGTTCAATACTTCATCTATAAACAACATCGGGAATGGCTCATGGACACAGGCATCATTGAGCTTCCTCAAATCTACACAAATCCTTATTTCATCCTTTTGTTTCTTTTCCTGGACCACCATGGGGCTCACCCAATCAGACTCCTCCAATGGTTCTATGATGCCTGCTGGTAGCATCTTATCCAACTCCAAGTGAGCCTTTTCCTTAAACTTAGGACTCAAGTGATATGGCCTCTGATTAATGGGCTCACATCCGGCTTCAGAGTGATTTTCATAACACCCAAGTCTCCTATTATGCCCTTCAAGTCCGAAAACTTAGTAGGGAATAGATCCTGATATTCACAGAGTAACTCAACAACCTTATGCATAGTAGCGTCATCCCAATAATCCCTAATTTTTTCAAACTTTGGTTCTCCTTCAGTCCTAATGTTCACTTGCTTGGTTTTCAATGGCGCGATGATGTCCAGGTTCTCTATCTATGGGCCTTTGACTTTATGAAGCCCCTCCACCTCTAGAATATTAATATTTCTTAGATCATCATCGTCCCCTTTGGCTTTCACATTATAACATTCCAGTGCATGGCACAACTGGGTGCTCCAATCTAGCTGGACCCATTTAAGAGATTCTTACAATATTCTGAAGATCACTGCCTTAACCTCCTGCAGAGCTTCATCAATGCTCGCGAACCGATATTCAAAACTGAAGGTCATTAAGAACCCTTCCCTCAATATATCCCATTCCTCGGTGCCATGGTGAACCTCTATCTCCAAATACTAGTTCAAGGGGATTATGTCTAAAGTATGGAAAGACAAGTGTACCCACTCTGGCTGTGGCTATGTTTCGTAAGCTTTAGCTTACTTTGCTAGATGATCATGCACATAATCCCTACCATCATATTTCTCAGTCAATCAAAGGTTAGGTTGACCAAACCACAACCTCATCATTCTTCTATAATCCCACCATTCATTAAGCTATCCTTGTGTGTACTCCACCATCATGCGGACGTAGCGTGTAGTGCCAATTCTAATTCTTGGAAGCGACGATGCTTAGGGAATTCATAATAAAACGTATCCAAAAACTTATCTATGTCAGTTAAACCATCATAATAGGGTAAATTCCTTACCTCTGATGGCACACATCGCATCGATTTAGTCATCATGTTGCAATACAATGTAGATACTTCATGCAACCTATTCTGCTAGTGCTTCAACTCTTCATCTGAATCTGAACTACAAGAACTTTCCTGGTCCCATACAATCTGTCAATATACTGTTGGATTAATGTAGTCTTGATCTCGTGATATTATTTTGTAGATCTAATCTAATTCATCATCACTTTATTCATAGTCGCGGATTGGTTCAATGTAGTGCGGTCCTTCTACAGGGTGCAAAAGTACACAACCCGAAGCGATTTCCTTTCAAACGACATTGTCGTCTTCTTGAAGTTGATGACTCCATTTATATCAATGGCCCAGTCAATTCTGAGGAGTGTGGGCATGGATTACTGTCGTCAATGATCTCTATTACTTCAAAATTAGCCAGTGTGCTCACACCTTCTATATCCACTATTACTCCATGTAGTCATCCCATAGGGATGATCTTCTATTGGTTTTCCATTCTAAGCTAGATTGGAGACCAGTGTAGCATAGGTATCCCAATTCTCTCCCAGGTTGGTTTAGGAAAAACGTTTACTCCAGACCCCAGATCTAGAATGACCTGGTCGATCTCATATTCTCCTATCTACGCGGTGAACCTCATCTCCTGCCCCGTTCTTGCCTTATGTTTACCAATTTTTCTAACTATGCAATGTCCATCAGGGGAATTTTCTTTACGGTGCATTTGTTTATCAACTCCTGTAGGCCTTTCATAACTTTTCTATCACGTGATAGCTTCATGTAAGTCTCCAAGAACGTGGTAAGGATAGAGGGATCAACCTCTATAGGCGCATTGGTTTCTTTCACTTTGTTATGACTTCCTGAGGTGGATGCCTCATTGAAGCTCTTCTTGGCTTCCATAAAGGTTTTCTTTGCACACTCCAAATCAAACCCAACCTGCTTTTCTGGGGCCTTGTGGACCCACCTGTCCTCTTCTGACTATTTTCCCTTATCATCACCAGTCTTTGTTTCGCTCCTCAACATTATATTTACATTCTGATCTTCTTCATAGGGCTCAACTCTCATCATTTGTAAGTTTTGTATATGTTTTTGAGGTTGCGCCTTCTTCTCCTACATCTTAGCTATGAACATAGGGCATTCTTCTATAGTGTGGTCAAATTGGCTGCAGTATTGACATGACGGGCATGTCTGATTCTGACACACCCCTGTGTAGTTCCCTAGTGTTCCAAAGTTATAGAAAATAACATATCTGCGACCTCTACCAAGTCCTCCTCCACTGCAGCGTCGTCCTCATCCTTGATATCCTTCATGTGCTCCTTCGGCACCCTGATCGAGAGACCGAGCTTCTATTTGCATTTGGTGCGTAGGAATTCTTTCTATCATTAGATCATAGTTGTGATAATGGTGCTCATCATGACCCACTGATTTTCAGAAGTCACAGAACAACTGTTGTGGTGTCTGAACGAACTTTTGAAGAAAATTACAATTATCCATTACGTTTTTTCCAGCCACCTAAGAAATAGCACACCATAGCACAACCCCCACACTCAGTCCTGCAGGGGCTTCTGGCCTTAGGGGAATTGGTCCCCCTCTTGTGATATAGTTCACAAATATGGTACAATGGTCTTTATCATGCCCCTGACTCTTACATTTCAGACACTAGACCTCCTTGTGCACCTATGGCTTAACCTCCTTTTCCTTCTTCAAGCTCTGCAATTCCAATTAGAAGTTTTGCAACTGGGAGAGAATATGTTGTACCCCTAAGGTCACATCTTGAATAGGGATTACATGTAGTCTCATCATGATTTCTAATGCTTCCGCCTGAGTTCCTACTTTCTACTGTGAGGAAGCAATCCTTAGGTGGGGCAGAAGTGAAGCTATAAACCACTCGTGGTGTTGACCATCTGTGAGATGCATGTTAGCTTTAAGGATCACACATTTCAATCTTCGATCTAACTCCTAAGGCATCTCATCAACCCTCATCCTGATCTCCTTGAATCTAACTACTGACTAGAAGTTAGAATTAGGCTTACTAAACTCTTTGTTTAAAGCATCCTTAGTTTCTTCTAGCATTGCCATAGGATGATCAGAATAGTACTTAATATACCACATCAGCGTGCGATCTTGCAGATCGGTAACCGACTGTGCCTTATTTATGTTGTCATCAGTAATCTTCTGCGTTGTCCACAAAGCATTCAAAAGAAACCAAAAATGATCTGTATCTTCTCTCTCTATGCCCTTGAAAACTGGAAACTTCATTGTATTCGACATGTTGTATAATGGTGGTGGTGGTGGAGGTGTGGGCAAAGTAGTATGAGGTGGAGGTGGAGGTGAAGGTGGAGTGGATGGTTGATGTATCTATAGAAGATCCTATCTTATCAGTTGAACACCACTTCACAATGAAGCCTGTATCGCTCCCTTGTCATCGCTCAAAGGAGGTCCAATCAATGGGCTATATTCAGGACCTAATCTTTCTCAATCTCTAAATATTTATCCACTTCACATAGCTCTAAACATCAAGGCAATGGCATAACCTAGTTTTCACAAAACAACATTTTAATCCAGGTATTCAGAGATCTCAGATACTTACCTCACGGTCCTTTGAAGAAGCGTCACTCTGCTTCGCTGAAGGTGACTGAGGTATCAATTACGAATTTTGTAACAAATCCCCCTATAATTCGATTAAGCCACTGGTCAAAAAAGTGTGTGATCTTGTCCTCAAAGGCTTCTAACTGTCGCACTAGTTCCGAAGTCCACACTATTGGACTATCAAACTTTCACCTCCCTTGATCATTTGTGAACTTAGCTAACCACTCGTATAACTTGATCAGGAAGGTGCAAAAGAAAATTTCGTGTATCTCTATATACAAATATCTGTCCAACCTTTGGTCCTTTGATAGGCGTGGATTCCTGTTCTCCTACGTTGTGAATTCGTGAATTTTTCTATCCAACCACTTCTCAATTTCCATCTTGGTCAGATTCTAGTGATGTGACATCACACATCTCCTTAAGTAGATCCTGGTCTCGGCAACGAAACCATTTGTTGGCTTAGGGGGTCCTGACCCAGGTTCAGAGTTAGTTGCACCAAGCAACAAAACCCTACACTACTGGCCCTTTTAGCAATAACCTGCGTAGTGCATGTTGCAATCTCACCCAAATAAGTATGGGGGGATGCTGGAAACAAGTTTCCACATCTAGAGATTAGTGTGATGTCTTTTACTATCGAAGTCCTTGCTTTGCACAGATCTATGAGCCCTTAGGGCTCAGTACTGCAAATCCACTTAAACAACCTTTAGACCTTCCTGAAGGTCCATGATTGGTCTTTATAGACCGTTAATAGTCTGTTCATTCACTTACGTGAATTAGAAAATAACCCTAGATCTAAGCTCGCACAGATCTACTTAAGTAATTAGTAAACATCACAAAACATGTCACAATCTTCGCGGAAGTGTTTAACAAGCATTGCATTCAGTTACTAAGACTTATTCCATAGAGTCATGCATCATTAGATCAATATTTCATAAGCATATTATTCATCAACAACATATATTGCAAGCATAAATAAACAGAGATAAACAGATAAACACAATATTTCTTAAAAAAAAAACTTCTTTATTGATTTCCAGTTCAAAATACAAACTCAAAAAATCCTTACGCACTCAGCTACAGGGGTTCACGTACTCAACTACAGACTCTTCCTAGGCCTCTGCGCACTCAGCTGCAGAGCCTATCTCTCCTCTATGATCCAATTCCCTGTGCTATATTCTATTGACCCATTACATCTCAACATATCCTAATATGCCTTAGAATCTCTAAGACACACCTACTTATACAATCCCATGGTCTGCGGACCATGGATGGATCTTCATATCCGACTTAGCTTTACGTAGACAAGGGGCCAAAACCCCTTTTAATTCTAATCACCTACACACTCTGCATCCACAAATCACGAAGACTTTACATCCTTTTACAAAAGTTACATCAAAACGTGGGTTTTTAACCCCAAAACTAACCCAGGGGACTCCATCCCAACAAAAGCCCACTCTCACCACAACCTATATCCCCTTCTCTTCTTGGATTTTCACTAACAAGAGGAGTCCTAGTAACCCTCACTTTTGATTAATGTATCTATGCTAAGATTTGAACTGAGGAAATGATGGCTCATTCAATGGAAAGGTTCGATTGAGCTGTGAGCTTTGGGAGAAGCTAGAATGGATTTCCACGAAAAACCCCTTGGGAGAAATATTATATTAGACATAGGGTTAGAGTATGTGATATAATATGAGTCCATCCAAGGTCAATATAGGCTAGATAAAAGGTTTTGAATGATATTCTTCTAAGTTACAAACCTTCATGAAATCTCCAAGTCAAAATCAACTTCAAGGGTTCCCACTTGGTATGATCTATAAGGCATCAATTGTCTTGAGATTCAATTGCAAAAATGGCCTCATATATTGAGGAGAGCTAGAGGAAACACTAGTGAATAAGCTTGTTGATTGGTTTTGCAAGAGCTCACTCCAAGTGAATTTCCTACCAAGCCTTAAAGATGATACCTATCCTTGAAGGGACCGAAGAATAAGGATGAAAGATAAGGTGAGATAAAATGATTTTTTGATGATGATATGATCCCCAAGGATACCAGACCTAACACCTATCAATTAGAGAAATGTAGTTAAAAAATACTTCGATTCAAGAAATTTTCTCTATCAAGGAGACTTATGTAGCTTCGTTAAGCATAAAGGAGGTAGCTACACAACTATAATAGATATTTATACTTTGTTGAAAAATATTGATGGAGTTTCAAGGTTGCAGTGTGAAAAACAAGCCTCTAGGAATATTCATTCACCATTGTCTATGTGTAATGCATGTGATACATTCAATAGTCCCAATGTTCTCATAAATTTGCATTAAATCAGGGCACATTCAATACCATGATATGATATTCTATACATTAGACATGTAACATTGTAAAATATTGTTGGGTAGCAGAGGTATCGCATAATAGTTTTGGGGATTAAAGCCTATAAGTTAGGAGAATAATATTGTAAATCTCCGAAACATGCAGAGCGTGAAATGTAATAGGTCGAGTCAAAGGGTTGTCTTACGAAGAAATAATATAGAACAATAAGAAGTAAGTTGGCCTGCCCATGGTCTGCGGACCATAGGAATATATAAATAAAGTGAGGCTCTAAGGGTAGAAGGCAGTTCTTGGTTTGGATAGATCTTGGTGCTATGGGTTTGTGAAGACAATAGTTTTTGTGTTTGTAAGTTTGAGTCTAGAGTGTTGGGAGGTTGATAGAGGCCCTGCATCTATGTGTGCAGAGGCTTGGTAGAGTTCACAGCTATGTGTGCGGGCCCCTGCAGTTGAGTGTGCATGGCGTATCTGGTTGTATTGAATAAAAGATCAATAAGGATAAGAGTTTCTGAATCATTGTGTGTTTTCTTGTGGATCTAGTTATTGCTTATGTTCTAAATTTATGCATCATCTGTTATAATTACGTGCATGGGGTTTTAAGTTTAAATTTTTTCTTAAAGACTAAGAAGACCAGATCTATACTAATTTAATTAATAAGCACGGAAGCCTGATAATAGTCCAGAGTGGCACGAGGCCACATAATGGTTCGCGACCCCTCTAGACCACATCAGGACATCTCGAGGGTGTGGAAACCTGGTTCCAGCACCCTCCCCTACTACCTCGGGTGAGACCTCTATTTGTGCTCCGCAAAATGTTGCTAAAAGGGCCGGTAGCTACAGGATTTGTTTGGCTAATAACTTTTCCGAACCTGGGTCAGGTCCCAATAAGCCAACAAATGGTTCTGTTGCTGGAATACTATGGAGAAAGAGTCTTAGGATTGATTAGATCAGGAACGATACAAGTTCATAGTAGGTCCTAGTACACTGACACGCAAACCAAAGGATAAACATGACAAGTGCGATCCAGTTGCTAGTATTCAAAGGAGCAGAAAGTGAAGATCGAGATCAATTTTGGTTTGTGGTAGGGGCAGTATGGGAAGCGCATAGAGCTATGGATGATAACATCAAAAAGGCTACCCTAGTTAGTGAGATGCAGGACCGCGCGCTGACATGGTATATAAAGTACACAAGCGTTCACCCGAATGCGGGAACAACTGAGATTTGGGATGCATTGAAAAATGAATTTAGCAGGCTAAAATTAGAAATTTAGTCGATCATAGGGTTCAAGTAGATCGCGATGATGCCTGGTGAAACTCCATGGGATCTAGATCAGAGATTGAAAAGTACAATTTGCAAGGCAAACATGATGTTGTCAGATGCGCAGCACTGCACGTGGTTTGTGGTGTCATTGACACCACATCTAAGGACGGTGATGTCATAGCAAAAGATCTCAACCCAGGCTGAAGCATTAGAGACAACGATGAAGTTGCATGAAACTCCAATACAGGATTTGGGGTTGGGAGTTCAGCAAATCCACGCGCAAATACAAAACCTGTGTTTAGAAATGCAGAATTTAAAACAAGAAAAAGCACCCCACCCAGAAGCACAGGAGGAAGTGTATTTTATAAAGTGTAGAAGCCAGGGTCACGATAAAGATCACTATTTGGTCTTTGCGAACTATGTGGCAACAGGAGGACCAACACCATTGCGACCAGAAGCATAAGCAGGGCCAAGCGTGACACCCTCACTTTGGTGCGCAATTTGTCAAGTGCTAGGAAAGCACAACACGGACAACTATCATCTATTGCAAAAATTTAATCAGACCCCCCAGCAGCTATTTTGCAACTTTTTTAGATTAGTGGGCCACGAGGAGTGAGACTGCCATAGTTATCAATTATTCATGGATCGGTCACCTACCTACAGAATGCAGACTGAAGCGTGAGGTTAGGATCCAGTCGCGGTGATAGCGCGCGGTGGGTTCCAGGGACGTGGATGAGGATGGGGAGGAATGGGGCCAGGAAGGGGTCGCGGGCAGCTAATCTATTACAACTGCAGAGGACCAGGACACTACGTGTGGGATTGTACCAACATGACTAGAATATTGTGCCTTTACTACAAGCAGTTCGATCATGAAATGATAGATTTCCCCACGTTGATAGCATAGATATGTGAGAAGAGGGCAACACAACCTACAACGACGCAGAACGTCCAAACTATGAGGGATTAACCACACGAGGAAGACCCCAACATAAACATGGTTCTTAGAAGTGGTGCAGCTACAAAAGAGGATAAGAGGAAAATAACCAAGGACGATATTGGGGTTCACAAGGAGACAGATCTAGAAGCTAGGAAGAGCTTCACAGAGGTCTCTAACCCAGGTAGTAAGGATCAACCCAAGCTAGAGAGGGATCCCTCAATTCTAACTACCTTTTTAGGGACATGCATGAAACTGCTTCACGACAATAGGGTGGTTAAAGGATTGCGAGAATTGATAACTAGGTGTGCAGGGTTAGGTGAACCTCACGTGGTCTAAAAATTGGGAAAACATGCGTTGTGGACTGGGCAGGAGATGAGATTAATGGCACAGATTGCTATGAGATGGATCAGATCATTCTAGACTTGGGCTCAGATGCAAATGTACTACCTAAACAGACTTGGGAACGGATGGGAAAGCCCACACTACAGTGGTCTCCTATTCAATTACGGATGGTGATCCAACAGAAGATCCTACCCATGGGAAGACTGGAAGGAATTACAGTAGATATAGAAGGTGCAAGCACTCGAACAGACTTTTAGGTAATAGAAATCATGGATGAAAGTGGCCCTTACCCTGTGTTGTTAGGGATATTGGGCCACCGATATGAGTGGGGTTATTAATTTAAAGAAATGGAAAATGATATTTGAGGAAAAGTCACTCCGCATGGTCATTCCACTAGACCTGGCTAAAGGACCACGTTACACTGAACCCGTGCGCGACGAAGGAAGTGATGATGAACTAGATTGTATCTACAAGCTTACTGCACGAAATCAAGATTGGGTCAATCCGACTGCGGAAGGAAGAATATCGTGGGGGCATGTAAAATCCTACACTGAGGATTCAGATGAGGAAGACAAGCGGTGGCACAATCAGTTGGACGGAGTAACCACGTTAAACTTCAATATGACGACTAGGTTGTTGTATTGTGTCAGAGCGTAGGATCACGAACTGCCAATGTATGATGGACTAATAGCAGTAGATGAATTTATGACCAAGTTTGAAAGCGCGGTACCATAGCACCAACGGTTTGATGCATTAAGATGGGCATTGCATGCGATGCCTGCGCATGGTGGGGCACACATGAAGTAACTTTCGAAGATTGGCATGGCTACAGGCGGATGTTGCAGATAAGATTTGGGAAGCTAGAATTACAAATAACTGAGAAGTAAGATGGATGTGATGACCCGCGCATGCACCTTACCAAATGGATCCAAGCCTATGGAGAAGAACCTCAATCAGAGTGGGTAAACTTATTTTCTCATACCTTGGATGTCATTCCAAGGAACTGGTATACTAAAATGGAGCTCCGACATGGTACTGGCAAATGGGATATCTTACGTGAGGGTTTTTTGTTAACGTTCCTCTTTGCAGATCAATGGATGGATACTGTGGACGACACGTTGCAGATTGTGAAGGCCACTATTTTCAAAATACCATTAGAACCAGAAGAACTCGTCTAGCCAGAATGGTCGTGACAGTTGATCCAGGCCCTAGAATGTTACAATGTGTAGGTAGAAGATGATGAGGACGACCTTAGAAACATCAATATTCTAGAAATAGAGGGGAGTCGTGAGGTTCGTAGACCAGAAATCAAGGATCTAGACATCACCGCACTGCTAAAAGCGAAACAAGTAAATATCGGAACGGAGGAAGAGACGAAGTATGCAACACTTGGGGACTATTGGGATGATGCCATAGTGTAAAAGGTTGTCGAATTACTTCGAGAATATCAAGATTTATTCCTGACTAAAATCATGGAGCTAAAAGGAATCCTCGGTAACCCAGGGATGATGAAAATAACTCTGAAGCTGGATGCGAAGCCATTCAAGTAGTGGCCCTATTGATTGAATCCAAAATATAAAGCAAAGGTTTGCAAAGAATTGGATAAAATTCTTGCAGCAGCAATAATTAAACGAGTAGAGGAATCCGACTAGGTAAGTCCTATGGTTGTACAGGAGAAAAAACAGAAGGGAAAAATTCGCATTAGTGTGGATCTCAGGAATCTCAACGATGCATGTGTTAACGATCCATTCCCAACATCATTTACAGACAAAGTCCTGGAAAATGTTGGGGGACAAGAAGCCTACTCCTTTGTGGTTGGTTTCTCGGGCTACCACCAGATCAAGATTGCACTGGAGGATAGGAGCAGAACAAATTTCACTACCGAATGGGGCTATTTTTAGTATATAGTGATGCCCTTTGGACTAAAGAACGTGTCGACAATATTCTCATGCATTGTGGTAGCTGCATTCAAGGAATTTATACACAAGTTCTTAGTGGTATATCTTGATGATTGGACCATATTTGGGCTAGTTAAGAAACATACTGTGAGCTTACGGTTAATGCTGGATACTTGCCGACGACACCAGATTGTGTTGAATATAAAGAAATGTACTTTCCTTTTCCCCTTTAAGAACTTACTTGGCCATGTGGTCTTCAAGCAAGGCCTGATGGTAGACCTGACAAATATTGTTCTGATACCCAATCTGCAAGTGCCGCGAAGTGTCAAGCAGCTACGCGCCACGTTGGGACACATTGGTTACTATCGAAAGTTCATGAAGATCTACGCGCAGATCATGGCACAAATGGAACAGTTGTTGAAGAAGGATGCTACTTATTGCTGGAATGAGGAATGTAACAAAAGTCTGGAGACACTCAAGGAAAAGATGGCATCAGCTCCTATATTGGTCTTTCCAAAATGGGACATCAAATTTCACATGCATGTTGACGCATCATGTATCACGCTGGGAGTGTTACTCGTACAGGAAGGAGCAAAAGGAATTGATCACCCGATCGCCTTTGCAAGTCAACAATTGTCCAAAGCTGAGAAGAACTACTTCACTACTAAGCGTGAGGGATTTGTGATGGTATACATGCTCCAGAAATACCGCCACTACCTACTCGGAGGAGACTTTAAGATGTACACAGATCACTCTGCACAAAAATACCTCGTGAATAAGCCTGTGTTGTGGGTACACATTTGTAGATGGTTGTTATTGTTTCAGGAATATGATTTTGAATTCATCATAAAGCTAGGGCGTCTAAACACGGGCCCAGATCACCTGTCCCAAATTGAGAATGGCAAAGAACCTATGAACCTGGAGGAGGGACTAACTGATGCACATCTTTATGCAGTATGCATCGCGAATGGCCACTTTGAGGATATAATCCACTTCTTAACCACAGGAACCACGCTGCAAGGATATTCTATTGAACAGAAGAAAGAATTGGTGATACGTGCAACAGACTTTACTGTTATTGCAGGGCACCTCTACAAAATGGGAAATGATGAAATATTACATAGATATGTCCCTGAATTTGAGCAAGGACAGATCTTGGCCGAAGCACATGGGGGGGGGGTTGTTGGAGGACATTATGCGGGCTGCGCCACATCATAGAAGATTCTTCGTGCTGGACTATGGTGTTCGACTCTACATCAAGACTCGAAAGCATACTGTCGGGCCTACGACATATGTCAACAGACTGGGAAACCATCAAGGAGGGATGAAATGCTACTCAAGCCACAGATGACACTGTAACCATTTTAGAAATGAGCGATCAATTTTGTGGGGCCTATCACTCCTCTAGGAAAGATGGGGGCATGCTATGTCATCACGGTGACAGAATACTTGACCCGATGGGCGGAAGCACAGCCGGTTAAAGACTACACGACTACTACAACCATGAAATTCTTGTTCAAGAATGTGTTAACGTGATTTGGATGTCCAAAAATTCTAATGAGGAACCGCGGAATGCATTTCCTAAATGAGACTATCAGTGCACTCACTAAGGAATTTAAGATATATCATCAACAGAGTACGATGTACCATCTGCAAGAAAATGGGACCGTGGAAGCATTTAACAAAATTTTGGAGATAGTATTGACCAAGGTATGTAATGCGCAGTGAAATGATTGGGATTTTCGCATATTTGTTGTCCTATGGGCATACCAAACAATGTGCAAGAAGTTGATGGGACAGACACCTTTTCAATTAGCCTACGACAAGGAAGCCTTCATGCCAATGGAATACATTGTACCTAGTTTATGGATAATAGCGGCGACAAGCATGGAAGATTGCGGAGCTTTGGAAGAAAGGATCGCAACCGGAGGAACTTGAGGAGGAGCAATTTCTGGCAAGATTCCATCAACAAGTACAGAAGAAATGAGAAAAATCTTGGCATGATCGCCATATCAAGGTGCACACGTTCAATTAAAATGATCTAGTATTACTATATGGTAGCAAGTTCGAGAAATTCCCGGGCAAGATCTGCATGCACTGGTTGGGACCCTATGTAGTCAAGGAAGTTACAAATGGAGGCGTCTAGCTTGCCAAGCTCAATGGAGACCCCTTCCTGGGAAGAGTAAATGGCAGTCACTTGAAGCTCTACATGGGTGGGCCAATCTCCTAACTAACCGCTCGAAGGATAGTCTCACCACTCTAGTCAGTTGAAAGAGAGCACGGGATGATAAAGTAGTTTGGGGGGAAGCTACGTGACAACCGGGGTGTGTGTAGATTCGGTCTGTCACAAGGGTTGCAGTTGCGCGGAAGGGGCTGCATTGCTACGTTTATAAGCAGAGAGGTGACCATTGCTGTTACTATTCATGACAAGATGTCTAAGTTATGGCAAAAGGGAGTGGGCGACGGGCAATTAAGAGATGGGGTACGAGCCAGATCTGGAACGATTCACCGCAGGCTTAACATGAGGGCACCAGATAAGGCAGAAGCAATGAATTTGAATTTCAAAACACTTATAAATCACAGGAGGGAATCCACTGAATGAGCCGTGCTTTTGAGAATAGTAAGCTGTTGTGCCTCCCTGCTACTATGGAACTCTTCATTCTCTACACTCAAGGAGTAAACTCGAGGGTTGTGATATGGCCAATGGAGATGTAGGGCTCTCTAAGGAATACGGTATTGACAGTTGTGGGCACTGCGCAGAGTTCAACACTGATGGTAGGCGATGTGCCCGAAATTTATGAACACGAAGTAGAATTGGTCTGGATGCCGCTGCCTCACCCATGGTCTGGTTGGTGAACCATAACAGATAAGGGAACGGTTGTAAATATAGATACAAAGGGTGGAATTGTAGTTAACAAGTAATCTTTGATGCACCTTGAAGATTGGGATCTCGCGGACAACAACAATGGTCATGCAAAATTGCAACACAAGCTGGAACAGACAATGCGTATAGGAGATACGAAATTAGAACATGGTTGCATTGGTACGAGGAGTTCCCGTATGCGGCACCCTAGCTAGAGCTAAAATCCTGTGAGGGGGTGTTCTGTGTTAACCGAGCAGAGCAGAATGAGCATTATCGGTTGTGTGAATTGGTAGAGGCAATGGAGCAGCCGCTAGAAGAAGTGTTGCAGGAGACAAAGAGGAAGCAACAGAACGAAGTGTGTCACTCACAGGGAGGTGAACCACGGAGCCTAGGCAGCGCGTATCGCCACACCGACGAGTGACTCGAGATGATTCATGATGATTGTGTTGGGGGCCTGTTGGGTAGCGGAGGTCTTGCGTAACAGTTTTGGGGCTTAAAGCCTATAAGTTAGGAGAATAATATTGTAAATCTTCAAAATATGCGGAGCGCGAAATGTAATAGGTCGAGTCAAAGGGTTGTCCGCCCATGGGAATGTATAAATAGAGCGAGGATCTAAGGGTAGAAGGCAGTTCTTGTTTTGGATAGATCTTGGTGCTATGGGTTTGTGAAGACAGTAGTTTTTGCGTCTGTAAGTTCAAGTCTAGAGTGTTGGGAGGTTGATAGTGGCTCTGTAGTTGTGTGTGCAGAGGCCTGGTAGAGTCCATAGCTGTGTGCACAGGCCCCTGCAGCTGAGTGCGTAGGGCGAATCTGGTTGTATTGAAGAAAATATCAATAAAGATAAGAGCTTCTAAATCATTGTGTGTTTTCTTGTGGATATGGTTATTTCTTATGTTCTGAATTTATGTATCATCTGTTATAATTATGCGCATTGGGTTTTAAGTTTAAATGTTTTCTTAAAGACTATATAAGAAGACCATATCTATACTAATTTAATTAATAAGCGCGGAAGCTTGATACTAGTCCAGAGTGGCGTGAGGACACATAATAGTTCGCGACCCCTTCAGACCACATCAAGACATCCAAAGGGTGCAGAAACCTGGTTCCAGCTTCCTCCCCTGCAACCTCAGGTGAAACCTTAGTCCACGCTCCGCAGACTGTTGCTGAAAGGGCCAGTCGCTGCAGGATTGGTTTGGCTAATAACTTTTCCGAACTTGGGTCAGGGCTTAATAAGCCAACAAATATAGCATCAAAAGGCACTTACAATATAATGAGAACATAACCATCCATCAAAATTGTAAAGAGAATCTCCAAGACAAGGTACAAACTTTTCCATATATCGAAATGCATCAAAACATCCAATTTCTTCCAACAATTACACGTTTGAATTATTCCACAAGAGAGATTGAAATCCAAGTGATGATGTCTAACAAAAATGAGGCCTATTTTATGATGAAGGAAAGGTAACTAGGTTTGGTATTCATAAATTTACTTTTGATATTTGTATTTATTCAGGAAAAAGAAATATTATTTTTATAATATATGTCAATGAGTTTCTTGCTCATTGAAATAGGTCTAACGTTATATAGAGTGCTATAGGTGAGTCAAATAGTCAAAAGAATAAGTTGAAGACATTAGTGGCATGTTATATCTTGTATGTATATGTATTATAGTCAAGACAATACCTCCAAGAAAAGTCACAAGTCTCCTCCAAGTAATGGCACCATCATGAAGATCATTCAAGCATACAAACCCACCAAATAACCATCCGATGTCCACTCTACAAGTTGGCCTACAAGAAGTAACCAAGTCAGCCTTAATGGAGGGACAATCCTCTATTTATAGACGTTGTCTACTCCAAATATAACATATAACATGTGCTTTGAAATCCGCAAGAGAAAGAGAACAAGAATGTCGAAGGAAGTACAAGTAAAGGAGCTACTAGGGTAGCGAAGAGAAGAGGATGAACAATGAAGAATAAACTATTTCTAGGGTATACATAGTCACATGTGTGAGGGAATGAAGAATAGTCTGTGGCTATAACAACAATAAGATGAAAGTTGGATATTTCTATTTGTTTGGGGCTAAAACTAGGCCCATAAAGGCCTAGTACTCCAACTTGGAAGGACTTCAAGAAAAGTGAGAAAGGAGACCGAAGTATAAAGGACTGTTTCTAGGTCTAGAAACAATCACACATGCGAGGTGCAGTAAGGGTATGTATGAGCCATTGCAACAACTAGTGAACTGTTTATTTTTTGGATGAGAGATCAATCCAACAAGGACTCCCAAGCCTAGCGAAGGAGCCTATATCTCTAAGGTAAAAGGACTCAAATTGGAGGTGAAGTGTTGGAACATAAAGTGCCGGAATAAGTGCCAAGGTATATGGTGCAGAAAGGAGTAAAGACTTGACTTGTGCTTGGAGGATATCTTAGTCAAAGGTCTAGGGTTTTTCATTAATCAATATAAGCTTCAATAAGAAAAACTCACGAAAGGGTTTTTATCTCAAGAGAGGAGAGGTTTTGGCCCTAGAAAAGAGCCAACATCTTGTGTTCTTATTTTTATGTTTGGTAGCAGTTTGATAAAGTACACACATGTGCACTAATAAGAAGAAGGAGAAGAATAAGCTAACAAGAAAAGTAAAAAGACTCCACAAATTGTTATCAAGTAATGAATAATCACACTATACTACTTTTCCCTAGATTATTCAACATGGTATCAGAGTGAAGGTGACACATCAAGGAAAGGGAAACTCAAGAACACTCATCAAGGAGAAGCATCTACAGAGTTGAAGCATCAAGCCTTCAAGTATCAATCACTCAAAGGACAGGAAGGGTCTACAATCCATCATCCATCAAGGAGGTCTACAAAGCTAGAAGAAGATCCTTACATAACAACACCTACAAAGAAGAGCATATTGCAGTAGGACCTACATCAAGCTATATGTCTTCAAGAAAATCCCATCATCAAGAAAGTCCACTTGAATAAGACAACTTGAAGAACATCAAGATCTAAGGAAGACAATCCATCAAGCCTTCAAGGAGGAAGAAAATCCATTACATCTCAAAATCTATCAAGTAAGTACATCACTTTTCCTCAATATACATCAATGTCATTTTGCAAGGAAATCAATAAATTGGTAGGTACCAATAATTTTCTTGCATGGAAGAATAGGACTGATATACTACTCAATGAGAATGAACTCCTAGAGCATGTCAAAGGGAATATCACTATCCTTGCCAAGGAATAGACTCAAACCTTAGCCAAGTACAATAAGGATGTGACAAGAGCTCAAAGGATTATGATAGAATCAATAAAAGAATCTCTCATTCCTTATGTATCCAAGTTTGATACATCAAAACAAATTTATGATAAGCTAGTAGAGCTATTCTTGGTATCCACCACCAAAGAAGTAATATATCTAAGGAATTAATTGTACAAGATGAAGATAACAAATCAAGGAATAACTCCCTACTTCATGAAAATCTCTAAAATGAGATATCAACTTCAAGAGCTTGGGGAAGTCATGTCTGACAGAGAGATGACAAATGTAGTACTCAATGCTCTACCTGAGGAGTGGGGAAAGTTCACATCTAGCATATATGCCAAGAATGAAGCAACCACTCTCAGTGAAATGCGGTCTCTATGCAAAACAGAGGAAACTAGACTTAAGGAAAAAGAAGATGAGGGATCAAAGTAGAAAGCATTTGTTTCCATGGCGAAAAGAAAGGGTAAATTTGGCAAGTTTGGTCCATGACGAACAAACAACAAAGACATGTCCAAAATCCAATGTTTTGGATGCCAAGAATATGGACACTACAAAAGGAATTGTCCTAAGCTTAGGAAGAACAACAACAACAAAAGAAAGAGGGAAGAAGCTTACATAACTCAAGAGATGAAAGAAGAAGGAAAGAAGAAAAATAAGGAAAATCCTCCAGATATTTACTATAATTAGGTCAAACTCTTTACTTCTATACTTATTTCAAAGTTTTGAGTAGAATAGGAGCATGTAGGAATAAATTCAAATTACATGGCTAGAAACATCCTCTATATTATAGTAGCATGATGTACATAGAGTTATAGATACCCATGTAGATGTATCATTTATGATAAGAACACAAATGCATAAGTAGAAATATCTTCTAGAATATAGGAGCATGGCAGATATAGCTCAAGATATTCATGTACAAGAATCATACCTAGTATAGGGCCTCATACATGATGAAAGAAAAATTGATCATTATAAGAATCTTAGAAGACCTACATCATCAAAAGAAAGGAAACATTTGCAAGGTAAGGATATTTAAGATCCTATGTTGGAATATTCAAAAGAAGGTTCATGAACCAAAACATATGTCTCATTGGGAATCCCATTCATGGGTTTCCAGAAAAGAATGATACGTAGGCAAGCTAAGATGAAGTAATAAGGGGCACACCAAAGGATGATCAAAGACGAATACAAATAAGGTATGTATGCATCAAAGTTAAGTCATGTTATCATTTGCATATTATTAAGTCATGGGTATAGTTCTATAACATGATCAACCATGAAATAATCTCTTTCATGAAGAACATGCTCAAAGGCATGTACCACAATGCAATGAAGGTCAACAAAAGAATATTCTCACATAAGGAGCATAAGCTTGCTGACTAATAAGCAAAAAGAAATGCTGACAAGTCCAAAAATAATGTAATGAAGGAATGCTCTCACAAGAAGCATTAGATGGTTGACATATCTATCTGAGAAGAAGCAAATGAAGAAAGAGATCAAGCATGTGAAGAACACCATGATTGCCAAGAATCACTATCTCACAAAATACCTTGAAAGCTATCTCTCAAAAGAAGGCAAGGCAACTTTGATAAAGGAAGAAAGGACCCTTGATACCTATGAAGGCATTGAAGATATAAAGGTGCAGATAAGTGATTCTACTCTACAAAGATGTTGTGATGAAGAAGCCATCCAACAAAAGAAAAGGAAATGTTGAAGAAATATCAAGATGAAGTAATGATGGGCTACTAGGTCAAAACATGTAATCAAGAAAGTACAAAAGAAACATCCATGAGAAGAGTATTCCGAAGCATGGAAAAGATGACAAAGGAGTAGCCAAGACGACAAGAAAAACCTGATAGTCACTTTCCACAAGGCAATGACATGACAAACCAAGAAAGAAAGTGATCGATGGATGGTGCCCTACCTAGAAGAAGTTTGAACAAAGACTTCATGAAATTGAGAAATGAAGGAGATCAAGTAGCTAAAGGACCGAAGAAGAAAAATATGATGATAAAAGAAAGATTCCCCAATTAAGAGGGAGCTCTGACAAGTCCCTGATAAAGAGGGGGTTTTTGGATCACCCCTGATTACAAATGTGTGACAATTGTGTTTTCCATTTCATGGGTCATGCACTAGACCAGGACTAACAACTGTAAGTCTAGATGAAGGCCATGAATGGAAATGTAGACATAAGATAGACACAACATTCTTGTCTTCACTTGGGAAGGAATAATGGGAGGATTAGTTAATCATCTTGTTGGGTGTGGAGGATGATTATCTTCTTCACTTAGAGGTATCACCACATTGGATCCCAATTCATAATGGGGCATCAACGCCGCCCATAAAATGTACACTGCAAGGGGGGTCCAGGGGGGCGGCTGTGATCTTTGGAAGCCCCCCCCTAGTGGGGATTGAGGGTATCACCAACGAAGCTAAAAATAGATGTAAAATTGCCTTGTAAAATGTTTTAATTTCGTAGTCAATCTAGGCCATTCATTAGGTGGAGATCAGAAGGTAGAATTTATGTTTAATTTAGGTTTTTTGCCCTAGAAGGAAGCCCCTTGCTATATGTGAGGGAATCGTATTGCATCTATGTATATCTATATTCTGAGCTAGAAAGAGAGAGGATATTATGTGAGAGCAAAGAGGGAATTACAATGTATTTGATGTAGGTTGTATCTCTTCAGTTTGTTGGATAATATAAAAGGAAGGACTAGTTGTTTCTCCGTAGACGTAGCCCAAATTGGGTGAACCATGTATATATGTGTATCTCTTTTTTATGCATTTTTTGTGTTTATATTTCTGCAATATATTTTATGTGTTCCATTTCTCTGTAATATTAAATATTCTAACAACTGGTATTAGAGATGAAGGTCTATTTGGCTGATAAACTCATAGGAGAGAAGGGTTCCTGGTTCGAGTGGCAGCAATGGCAAAAGATGGTAGGTTTAGGGTCGAAAAAGTAACGACCAAAACTACCAGCTGTGGAAGATGCGGATGAAAGAATTTTTGTATCAAAGAGATCTGTACCTACCATTGAGAAGAAATACAAAGAAGCTGACAAGTATCACAGACAAAGAATGGGATATTCTCGATAGAAAGGCACTTGGAACAATACGACTGTGCCTAGCAGTGTTGGTAGCCTTTAATATTTCAAAGGAAATGACAATAGAGGGCTTAATTTCGTCATTGGAAAGAATATATGAAAAACCCTCGGCCTCAAATAAGGTATTTAATATAGTTACCAGTTAATTAAGTTACTTCTTATGATGAAGTTAAGGCTCTGTTATTTCTATGCTCATTGTCAGAAAATTGGAATGGTTTATTTATGGCCATTAGTAATTTTGTCTCTACATCTATTACTTTAAAGTTTAATGCTGTTGTCAGTGCAATCCTTAGCGAGGAAATGTGACAGAAAAGCTCCGGTGAGACATCAGGTAATGCTTTGACTGCGGAGACTAGGGGAAGAAAAATGGAAAGATGAAAGAGCCAAAGATATCGTAGTAAGTCAAGGAAAGGTAGATCCAATGTTCAAATTGGAAATAGTGTGCTGGAAATGTGGGAAGAAAGGACACCTGAAGAAAGACAACAAGTCTCAAAAGGGAAAAGAAGGAGACGTGCAACAAGAAAACAATCATGAAGCGAATGTAATAGGTGATGTATTGCAAGATGCTTTAATTCTTTCATTAGAAGATATTATTGATGCCTGGGTGGTAGGTTCAGGGGCCTCATTCCATGCCACACTTGATAGGAAACATTTTCATCATTATGTTCAAGGAGATTTTGGATAGTTTCGATTGGGTGATGATAAACCCTGTAAAATCATTGGAATGGGTACAGTTTTCATAAAAAACCAGAATGGAAATCAATGGTTGTTGAAGGAGGTAAGGCATGTTCCATATCTAAAGAAAATCTGATTTCAACAGGGTGGTTTGGAGGTGAAGGTTGTGTAACAACTTTTACAGATAAAACCTAGAAGGTCACTAAAGGAGCCTTGGTAATAGCAAAAGGAGAAAAGGTTGGTACATTGTATTTATGCAATGGTATTTCTAATTATGTTAATGCTTTAACCTCTACATGAGAAGATATGACATTGTGGCATCATAGGCTTGGGCACATGAGTGAGAAGGGGATGCAGATTCTTCACTCAAGAAATTTGTTGCTAGGTTTGAAGCATGTTGATTTAAAATTATGTGAGAATTGTGTTTCTGGAAAATAGAAGAGAGTTAGATTCCTCAGAGTTGGGAAAGAAAAGAAGAGCAAAAAATTAGAGCTTGTGAATACAAATGTATGGGGACCTTCTTAGGTATCATCTCTTGGTGGCTCTTATTATTATGTTACTTTGATTGATGATGAAACCAGAAAAACCTGGATTTAATGTATTCGAAATAAATCTGATGTATTTGATACTTCCAAGAAATGGAAAGATTTGGTTGAAAATGAGACAAGAAAAAGGTTTAAGTATCTCAGATTAGACAATGAAGGTGAATATTGCAACAAAGAGTTTTACAGGTACTATTCAAATAATAGAATTTGCAGAGAGAAGATAGTTTTAGGAACACCACAAGAAAATGGTGTGTCAGAAAGGATGAACAGGACAATCATGGAGCGTGAAAGGTGCATGAGATTGCATGTAAGATTTCCTTTACAATTTTGGGAAGATGATGTAGATACTATTGTTTATCTAATAAAAAAAGGGTCTTCAAGTTCCTTGGATGGTGGTATTGTGGTAAAGTAAAATTATAAGTGCGAACACGAATGAATTCCTCTAGCCCAATAATGGTTCTAGCCACAATAGATACATTCTATGGAATATTTCCTTAGGTTAGAATAAATCACGAGGGCCTACCTCTTGGTCTGCTTATCCTGCTTGATGATGTCCTCACTTGCTCACTCCAAAAATCTCTCGCTTCCTTCTTCAAGCTCCTAAAACAAGTAAACAACAACAACACACAAACATAATAATAGACAAATTGCAATTCATCCTACTTAACAAGTCAAGAAACATTAAGCCATGAATATGTAATATTACGAAACATGTAGGAAATAAATCGATAGTTGCACATATTAATATCAAAGAGAGATTACAACCACTCGTCTTGACGTTGCAGTATTCCTCTGACAAGACTAGGTTCACACACACTTCTACTAGCATTCCATGATGGCCTCAATCAACAATAGTTTTAAAGCTCTTCCCTTTAGAATTCACTCCAAACCAAAACACACTTATCCCTCACACAACTAGATAGCTACAACTAGTAATAGTTTGCTTGTCTACTCCAAACCAAAATAGCATCAACACTCAACCAAAAACTATGTAACTCTAATACTAGCTTGTGCTTGGGAAGAAGGGAGGTTTATATAGAAAATATGGATGGGAGATGGATCCTCTTCTCATGGGAGAAGGAATTATCCCTTGAGGTAGTTCCATCATTATAGGGGAAAGGAGACCAAACAATCATCCTCAACCCCATCCGGCGAAACCATTTACCAGACTTCTGTTACGAAGCTTCTAGAGCTAGAAGCTTCAGCTCTAATTTAAAAAAAAAATCATAACATGATTGGCGTGACTGGAATAGAACTCAGTCACTCTGATTGGCATGAGGATTAGTTCTAATCTCTGCACATCGGCACGGGGGAGATAAGGGCCATTAGCGTCAGCCTTGTAAACTAGGCAAAATAGAAGTTTCAAGGGAAATGGTGCAAAAGGGAATTTATCTACTCGTGAAGAGGGTCACAATGGGAGTTTCTTCATGAAGGAAAAGCATGATAGGTTCACTATAGAGGTCCTCCAAGATCATGGAATGGGGAGTACAAGGACAGTGACAAAATGTTGTGTAATAGATTCCCCCTAAAGCGTGAAGGCTGAACTAGAGTGAGGGATGAAGTGCTTTATAAATCAATGTAGAGAACCATAGTCTGCCATCAAAAAACCTACAAGAAAGTACAGATACATATACATAAACTAAGATCTCTATCAAATGTTACATGAATTATGGCATGGACGCAACCATCCAGAGAATGATCATGTAAATGGATCTAGGTATGGGTGTAGCCATCCGTCAAAGAGGATCATAATGAAACCAAGGTATGGTCACATCCATCTAATAATGAGAAGGGTCACATATGATAACTCATGGTATGGTCGTAGCCAGCCATCTGAAAGAGACATGCATATCATCATAACCATGTCACATCACTTCGCAACTTGGACGTCTATGAGCTGAGTGCAGGGTCTTGTGCTCCAACACGACCTGATATAAGTACATATTCTAACATGTGAATAGATGTGTTGACGTCGAACATGCTAGAAAAACATACTAGTCAATGATGTAAACTATTAACAAGCGTGAGAGAACCCACAAATAATGAAAATGGTCCTTAAGGTACTATCAGCACAATCCACAGAATATGAATATAGGAACTGAAGTTCAACATCCACGAAATCACTCAATCAAAATCCAATGATGTGAACTTGTCATCGAGTGCGAATAAATTTCCATTAGGGCATGCAAGTTCTAAGGTATTCGAAGGGAGTCTCTCGGTCAACTTCCCGGATAATGAGTTGAATGTAGGTTTTAACCCCGTACAGAAATTACTTGCATACGAATTCTAAATCATAGAAAAATAAACAATGTGAGAGCATAACACATAAAAAAACATATGCACAGAGATTTTCCCCTGGATCCCAAAACCGGGACTACCAGCTTGATTTTTCATTATATTCCTTTCAATGTTACAATACATATTTATACATGCCGAAGCATCCAATACCATGGACCGAAAAACCATCGCGTCCAAAACCATGGACCGAAAACATCGCAATCCCAAATACCATGGAACCGAAAACCATCGCGTCCAAAACATGTGCGAAAATCATGCACAAAACCAATAGGGTGGGTCCGCCCAAACCTAACTGGGTCCAAAACCAAAAATTTTCCGGGGCAGCTGCCCCGAACCCCATAAAGTGGGGTTACGGGTACCCCTCAAACCCCCTGTTAACTATGTGGAAAGAATATAACACAACCCAACAATCTCCCACTTATTGTATTCTTTCCACAGGGGGCCACAGGAGAGCTTAGTCATTTTTCCAGCCCTAAAACACCCATTGTTTCTCTACACCAAGAGAACTTCTCAGAGCTAACATATTTTTCAATGCATCTGCAGTATTCTTCAAAGTGTCCACCTTTACCAGCATCACCTTTTTGTCTTCTATCATATCCCTCACAAAGTGATACTAAACATCAATGTGCTTTGTCTTTGAATGATAAGCAGGGTTCTTTGCCAAGAAAATTGCACTTTGGCTGTCACAGTCTATCCTTATTGCTCCCTGTACTAACCCCATACTTGAACACAATCTCTGCAACCAAACTGCTTCCTTGCTTGCATGAGTGGCTGCCATGTATTCTGCCTCTGTAGTTGATAGTGCCACTACAGATTGTTTCTTACTCATCCAACTAACTGCACCTCTAAATAGGTTAAACACATACCCACTTGTAGATCTTCTCTGATCTAGATCTCTAGCCCAATTTGCATCAACAAAGCCACGAATATCCAACACTCTGTCAAATCCTGGTCTTCCTTGGTAGCACAAACCATAATCACTAGTGCCATGCAAATACCTGAAATCCTGCTTCACTGTTGTCCAATGCTCCTTTCCTGGTTTTGACATAAACCTACTCAATACTCCTACTGCATGTGCAATGTCTACTCTAGTACAGACCATTGCATACATTAGGCTACCGACTACACTTGCATATGGAACACGAGACATGCCCTCTTCCTCTTCTTGTGTCTTGGGACATTGTTCAGCAGATAAATTTACACCTACAGGAATAGAAAACTTCACCGGTTTAATATCTTTCATATTAAATCTCTGCAATATTGTCTCGACATACTTCCTCTGGTTTAACCAGAGCTTCCTCTTTGCCCAATCTCTTTTAATTTCCATGCCCAAAATATAGTTTGTAGCATCAAGATCTTTCATGTCGAATTTGGAGGACAATTGGGTCTTCGAATCCTGGATAATTTCTTTGTCATTTCCAACCATCAACATATCATCCACATATAAGACCAAATAAATAACACGGTCACCAATTAATTTAAAATACACACAGTGATTTTCTTTGCTTCTGGTGAAGCCAAGCCCCATATAAATGTATCAAATTTCTGATACCACATCCTTGATGACTGTTTTAACCCATACAGAGACTTCTTTAACTTGCATACTAGTTCTTTCTTACCCTTCACCGCAAAGCCTTCAGGTTGCTTCATGTAGATTTCCTCTTCCAAATCCCCATGAAGAAATGTTGTCTTCACATCCATCTGTTCTACCTCAAAATCAAAAGCAACAGCAACAGATAAAAGTAATCTAATAGAAGTTACCTTGGCAACAGGAAAAAAATATCACCAAAATCAATTCCCGGCACCTGGGAATAACCTTTTGCTACCAACCGAGCTTTGTATTTCTCCACCTTCCCTTCTGCATTTGTCTTCTTCTTGAACACCCATTTGCTGCCAATGGGTTTCCTCCACCCACAACTCCACCAGATCCCAAGCCTCATTTTTGTGCAAGATGCCATTTCATCAACCATGGCCTCTTTCCAGAGTTTTCCATCCTCTGAATCCACTGCTTCCTTCACAGTTCTGGGATCATCATCACTAACAGACAAAGCAAAGTTTGAACAGAAAGCAGATGGACTATACCTTTCTGGCTGCCTTCTTTCTCGAGCTGATCTTCTCACAGCCGGAGTTTGTGGCTCTTCATCTTCTGATTCCTCCTCGGCTACAGAGTCTGATTCTTCCTCCTTTAGTTCAAACTCTATCTTCACAGGTTCCTTTGGTTGGACTTCATGTTTAATAACATCTTTCACCTCTCTGAACACCACATCTCGACTGTACACAACCTTCTGTGTGACTGGGTTCCAAAGCTTATAACCCTTTAAACCATCC